>JAWDJV010009419.1:0-57417 GCA_033119285.1 Teratosphaeriaceae sp. CCFEE 6253
GAGAACACGCTCAACAACTTCCTCGCGATTGCGAATGTCAGCACGATCGAAGAAGCACGACAGCTGCCATTCTCAGCTCTCCTCGCGGCCAACATAATCCAAGTCGGGGGATCGGTATACGGTGAGCAAACGATTGAGCAGCTGCTCCGAGAGATCCACAATGCTAATGTCTATCTCAGGTGGATTCACTTACGGACCGTGCGTGCCCCCGGATCTCGTTGCCCACACACACGGACATGTGTACTGACCCATGTCTGCAGTGCCGTCGATGGCGACTTCGTCCCGGCTTTGCCTGGTGAACTCCTACTTCACGGCCAGTACGACAAGAGTCTGAGAGTCATGGTTGGCCATAATGCAGACGAGGTTAGTTGATCTGCGTTGAACGCGTGCCCGGATATTGACTGCGCCAGGGTCTCCTCTTCACCTCGCCCTTTATCCAGAACGATACAGCCTTTGCTGCGCAGATCGTCAACAACGAGCCGACGTTGGCCGCTTACCCGGACACCATCGATTACATCACCCAGACATTGTATCGTGAGCCGCTCCGGCCCCAGTGCTTCGTAATCTATGTGCTGATGAGCATCTGCAGCGCCCATCTTCGACGGCAGCCAAGCGATGAACTACACCAATCAAATCGCTCGTGCGGCTGCGGCGACCAGCGAGTTCATCTTCACGTGTAACACGTTCTACTTGGACAAGGCCTATGGAAACAAGACCTACGCCTACTTCTTCACTGTGCCTCCGGCGCTCCACGGCAACGATATCGCGTGAGTGCAGGCTCGTGGTATTAAAGTGATCATCGCCGGCTAACGGAATGCCCAGATACACCTACTTCAACGGGCCGTCTTCTTCCGTCATCAGCACCACCGTCGCAATCGCTCTTCAGGAGTACATTACGCATTTCGCCGAGACCGGCTCGCCGAATGAGGAGGGCGTGCCTTACTTCGTGATGTATGGGCAGAGTGCTACCGTGCAGAACCTCGGTCTCACCAGCATTTCTGGGGTGATGGATCCGACGGCGAATGAGAGGTGCAACTGGTGGCAGAAGGCGCTGTACGTCTAGAGCATAGTCATCAAGGTGTCGGGGAGGATCGTAGCCTAGGGTGCTGTAGTCAAATCGAGTCCTCCATCGTCGTGGTGTGGTGTCGAGTCTCCCGTCTTGTCCTGGAGGCTTTTGTGGCGTCTGTGGCTTGTGATGGTGGCCATAGCTCCAACGACGCAGAAATGACGTCCGAAAGGTCGACACGGCAACTTCGTTTCTTCACCAGCCACTCGCCCAGTACCACCTTCCTCACACCTTATACCGCTTGACCTCTTGATCCTCTCACAAACATACGCCAGACTACTTCATCATGTACCGACAAGCATTCGCCCGGCAGACTCGCCTCTTCAGCACTTCCGTCCGCGTCCGCAAGTCTGTCATCGACAGCGCGAAGGATGCGCTCAAGAGCGTCGACAGCACCGTCTCCCAGCAGGCCGTGAAGGGCATTGAGAGCGCCGGTACAATGCCAGAAATTCCCATTGCTGTACATGACCTGCTGATGAGTCCGATATAGAGCAAGCGGCTCAGGCAGCCAAGCAGACAATCGGCATCAATGCCAGCAAGGCCGAGGGTGCGGCCAAGGAGGCGAGCGGATCGGCAAAGGGCTCCGCTAGCCAGATGTCTGGGGAGGCGAAGGGAAAGGCGAATGAGATGACTGGGCAGGCGAAGGGCAAGGCGCAGGAGATGTCCGGGCAGACGAACGAGATGGCGGGGGAGGCGAAGGGCAAGGCGCAGGAGTTGTCCGGGCAGGCCAACGAGATGGCTGGGGAGGCCAAGGGCAAGGCGCAGGAAATGACTGGGCAGGCGAAGGGGAAGGCGCAGGAGCTGGTGAGCATGATACGCACTGGCTGCGAAGCTCGAGATACTGATCCTCGTGACTACAGGCCGGTATGGCCAAAGGCAAGGCTGAGGAGATCAAGGGCAAGATGTCTTGAGTGTAGGTCGGCTTCGGGACGACAAAGGCAGCGTGAGAAAACGCATCATTTCCCGAGCGACGAGCGTGTACCATATGGCCTGAGCCTAATCAACCCGCTATCCCGTTGGAATTCCATCCAGAGCCATACCTGCTGATGATGTACAAGTACTCAGGAGTCAACACCGAAATCCTCCCTCGGAGGGAGATATGTCCAGGCTGAGGCACAACTCTCGGCGAGCATTTGGTACGTCCCGGCTGCGGAGGCACACTTGTCGAGGACGTGGTCCGGGAACCTGCCGAGCGCACTGCAACGGTCTAGGACGCTTTGCACTGCAACAAATCCCATGGACCGGTATAAAGCGTACCATGACCCGACTGCTTGATCGATCAGACAACCCTACCCACGGGTACTGCCACCAGCACCTTCATCCTGCAACACTCCGACGCATGTAGTGCAAAATTGAGCTCATCTGCAGCATCGACCGGAGCCGGGGCAATCCCACGACCTCACCAGTGCGCGACCATGCAGGATCGACAGCAGGGACAAAAACAAAACGTACAACAGCAGGTATTCTCGAATAGTCACCTACTTCAATACTAATCTGCCGGTCCCAAGCTTAAGTTCACCAGAGCGGACGGGATGGTCTGTATTCTTGGGCCTGTGGCCGTACGTATGATGGACGGCCTGGAAATCCAATACAGAGGTACCACTGGCGCTCCTTTCGACATACGCGAGAGGACGAGCGCCTCACTCTCCCGCTGGTTTTGCTGTCGGGGGTACGGTAGGCCACTGGAGAGCATGAATCACCTCTACAGCAGCGACTATTGCCCCAAGGCGCGTAGAGAGTCGTTTCCTGAGGAACCGAAGGCGGCCTGCAATATGTCGATAGGTCCAGACCGCATCTACGCCACCCATCACACACCCGGAGCATGGTAGGACCTTCCCGCTCTGCCGTGCTGCAGACATCAGCGCCGAGCTGAATCTGATAGAGCCAGCAGATCAAACGGTACCCCGATTAGTTGACTCAGGCGGCTCTGCGGGTCAACGGCCGCTCCCTCCAGCAGAACATGGACTTCGACTCCCCGAATGTGCAAAGGGCCACGGCCTAGTCTTCCTGAACAGGGTGGAACCAGTCTGCGCCGAGCGATCTAAGCACAGCGACACCACGCCTAGCAATCCTACCTCGCCATTCAAGGGCAAGACCTTCCAGGTGTGCGCCCTGCTACTGCACCAGCTCCGGCGAGAAAAATCAATTCCGACTTCGAGCTGATCGCTATCATGGACGAGTGATCGCCGGAAGATGAGATAGTCTTGATGATCGAGGCTCCGCTGCCTGGCATAGGAGGGATCGGGTTCGTGCGAGTGGGGTACGAGTCAGCTGATGCATATCTGATGTACTGCACGGCCAGCAGCTCTCGGCAACGAACAGGGTGAGGAGGAGGCGAAGAGGGGTGCGATGGCTTGCTCTGGAGCTAATGCTCGGAGTTCCCAGGAGCGGTGGAGAGCAGTGAGTCCCCTGGAGTTGACCACATGCCAGATGTCCCGGGAGTAGTACCGCCGCGGCCGCCCCACAGTCACAAATCTACAAGATGCTTACCAGTAACGTCTCGACTATGTAGAGTGCGGCTGCCTCGACTTGTCGAAAAGGACATCATGGGCTTGATCAAATACTACCGATCGCACGCTGAAGCAGACGAACGCTGTTCCCGTCCTGCGGTTCCTTGGGCGCCTTACAGAACGCTAAAGCCATACATTTGTCGTCCACGTAGACCTATTACGCCGCGGAGTAAGCCGGCGCATTGCTGCCTTGAGAGTAGCGATAGCAGATGGTGCAGGTCTGGGAGGGGGGTGCAAAGCGTGCTGGTGGGATACGGCCGAACATCGCACAATATCACCGATAGCGAGCGGATCAATTGATGTCGACGTTGTTTGTGTAAACAGGAGAGAGACCGGGGTGAGTCTTGGGAAAACGTGCTGCGAGGGCGGCCGCAGTTCTCCATCTTTCCCAATCTGGCAGAATCATCTGCGAAATTGAACCGTGCGCTCAGCTGACTATCCACCGACTAGCGCTAACTCAGCTCATGTGGTGGCGATGAGGTAAAAGGAGCATCTTGGCAGCTCATTGCGCGCAAGACATGTATTGTGTAACACATTTCAGCCGCGACCTCGAATGGCGAGCACAGTCAGACACTTTATCATGGTGGCCCTCGCACGGTGGAGAGAACTACTGTGTATAGAGAGACTCCTCCAATGTGACTTCTTGGGCTACCAGGTCCGTTATCTAATCGTTCGTATGGGATATTCGCAATCCTGCGGTTGCCTTCAGGTCTGGCCGGGGAGTCCTCGGGTACAGGTGTTTGCGAGTAAGAGTCGAGCTTTCCGTTCGTCTTGGGACGATCTTGGACTCACAGCCAAATGCTTGATGGCCTCGAGGTGGCTCAGGAAATGTTCAGATCCATTTCCATTCTCAGAGGCATTGTTCAGTAAGGACTCCACGCGGGCGAGCATGGAAGGGCCGACGATACCTTTCATCCCACCATATTTCTACCTTGGCTGCGAAGGTTCTCGCAGCAGTGGCCCGCTGAGCAGGTCGGCGACTTTGGATCAAGTCGCATCAGATTTCGAGACCGAAATAAATCCGCGGCGGCTATTTCCGGTGCGGGCCGCATGAAGATCATCCGCAATCCGAGCTCATCCGCGACATCCAATGCCAACCACAGTTCGTTATGCGTGCATCGTTGAAGGGCATGCGATGATCCCGTCATCGTGTCGCTGCGGCGGACCGTAGGACGACATCGAAGGTACGGCCGTAATCACTCGCACCGAAGCAATGGACTCGGGCGTCGTATGGTGCGACTGGCTGGCAAACATCAGTATGGCTTCGGCGCCTCCACGGCGTTGCGGCGATAGGATGCAGGGTTTATCTCTCAGGCCCACAATGACTTCAGCGTGGTCATCATCACAGGGAGAGAGCAGCGGCAGGACCACCGTGGGCAACGCACTGCGCAGAGTGGCGCCCCCGGACGATGCCGACATCTCGGCCTCTTGGGACATATGTTGAGTGGTCTTTCCTTGCCCTTGCACAGACACAACCTACATTTTCGAAATTCCCATGGCGCATCCCCCTTCTGCGCCGGATTCCGGCAATCCTTCTCGTACGCCTAGCAGCTGGAGCAAAATAGAAGAGGAGGACAAGGACACGCCTGAGAGTGCCTCTCCCGACACGCGCTCAGAAGTGGTCCAAGAGAAAGAGCCCCGTGACAGTCAACTGGGCCGAGTTGTAGGCGGCAAGTATAGCGAAAACGACAACGCCACAACTGCACCAGACGGCAGAATTCATGGCCCTCTCACACAGGTGGACATCGATATGCCGCTCACCTTTACGGAACTCGTCTTCAAGAACGGTCGGGAGTACATCGTGCTCAGCTTCGCTGATGGCGACAAGGAGAACCCTTTCAATTGGAATGCCTGGTACAAGCGTGGCATCACGACAATGCTCAACCTCATGACCTTGTTCATTGGGCTTGCGACGACGGCATATAGCTCTGGCATCAACAGCATGTGCGCGGAATTTGGAGTCAGTACCGAGCTGGGTCAGCTAGGCTTGTTCACTTTCGGTGAGACCCAGTGCAGCGACCTTGTATAGAGACTTTATGCTAATGATGTACAGTACGTTGCTCCGCCATCGACGTCTTAGATGGCGGCCTCGATATCTGGGGCGGTCTGGGAACTTCGAAACGGCTGAACTTCGGACGCTCGTAAGTACATACACCGGAGCGGAAGCTGACCTTGTGACTGGGCAGAACATCGCTTGCGCATTAGCACCCATGATCCTGGCTCCATTCTGCGAAATGGTAGGCCGCAAGGTCGTTTATGCTGGCGCCTACCTGTGCTTCTCCATACTCTTCATCGGTCTGGCTCTGGGCAGGAATATCACAACGATTGTCATCCTCCGGCTGCTGCTCGGTCTCTTTGGTTGTGTGGGCACAATCCTTGTAGGCGGGTGAGTGGTGACTGTTACAACATGTCCACGATACTGGCTGACCAACGACACCTTGTCGCGCAGGACTTTTGACGATCTGTATGTGCCGAGAGAGAGAGGCCGTCCCATGGCTATGTTTGGTAAGATCCTATGCAATGGGTCCCAATCATAGTCGGCTGCTAACGATGCGGCAGTACGTACAACTACACCTCGCTGCCGCGAACGGGCCTCAGCACACGTGGACGTGTCCGCAATCTTTCGAGCTGCTTTTGATTGCTTGGGAGCAAAAGCTGACCGTGTTCTCCTCGCAGAGCTACGTTGCTATCCTCGGAACCGTGGCGGCCCCTATCTATGCCGGGTTCATCGACCAGTCAATCGGATGGCGCTGGATTGAGGGCATACAGGGACTGTCCAACATCCCACTGCTCGTTGCCGTCTTCATCTTCTTTCCAGAGACCCGCGGAGGTGTGACGCTGCACAAACGTGCGAAGGCCTTGCGCAACGCCACCGGCGACGAACGCTACGTTGCAGCTGACGACATCAACGCTTCGAGCGTCCAAGCCATGCTCAAGGCCTCCTCCGTCAAGGCGGTCCACATGCTGGCAACGGAGCCCGTCGTATTCGCCTTCGGTCTCTGGATCGCCTTCTGCTGGGCTGTGGTCTTCCTCTTCCTCTCTGTCATCCCAATCACCTTCTCCGAAAAGCGTGGCTGGTCCGAGGGCGTCTCCGGTCTACCGTACATCTCACTCGCCATTGGTGCCACGCTTGGCTGGGCAGCTCATCACTGGCAACGACAAAAGTACGAGAACCTTACCGCAGATCCCTCGCGCACAGTGCTGCCCGAGAGCAGGCTATATGCTGCGATGTTCGGGTCGGTCTTTCTTCCCGTTGGACTGTTCATCTACAGCTTCACCCAATATGGCTACCTGTCCTGGGTCGGACCCACGATTGCTTTGGCGCCTATCTCGTTCGGGATCTACTTCGTTTTCGAGGCTACCTACAGCTATACCGCGGACTGCTATGGCGAGAGTGCGGGCTCGGCAATTGCGGGACAGGGCCTGATGAGGAACACACTCGGCGCCGTTACGCCCCTGTTCGCCTCACAATTCTTTCACAACGTGGGCAGCCAGTACGCAGGCCTCATCTTGGCGCTTTTTGGAACGCTACTGAGTCTTATACCCTTTGTGATCCTCAAGTATGGGCATGTGATCCGGGGGAGGAGCAAGCTCGCGAGGATATTCTAGGCATACACTTGTACAACGGCTGCACCTTTCGTGGATCGAATCATCTATATACTGAAGAGTGGTGCACTGGTGGCTGTGTCCGATGCGACAGTAGAGCAGAACTCATCACGGCGCCTTGGGCTTGAACGCATTCTCGACAACAGTCAACGCCGCGACGGAGGAAGTTACGGCGTGGTTGGGCGACCTGGACTCTCCATGGTTCAGTGGGTGCATTGCCAACGGGCTGTGCGAGGCGACCGAGTAAGTAGCGGACTGGTTCGTGCGAAAAAGGTACTGGATTGCTGATAGTAGAAAATAGGTTGTCCTGGGTCGACATCATGATGGGGGTATGAGGCGGTTGTGCGTCGCCTCTATTATTCACTGTATGTGACCGCACGAAGCTAGAAAACGCCACGGAAGGCTTAGAGCGTGGCGAGCATGCTGGTGGGATTCTGTCGAACCTTACAAGATTCCACCAACCGCAGCGAGACTCCGAAATGGTCTTGACGAATGAGGTATTTGGTTAGCATCTGATGCATCTCGCGCCGCTCGTGATCATCATCATCGCAAGATGCGCATGGAGAGGTTGGAGAGGCACTCATGCTGCATGTGACATTCATCACTCTTCCAGACACCCGGTAGACGCCGCGCCGAGCGCCCTGCCGTCTCCCTCTATGCCTCCAGACAATAGTCATCATCATATTCCCGCGTACCACCTGATGTCAGTCGGCCAGCCCACTGTACATCCTAGACCTTTCCTCAGTTTTCGCCCTCAACACCTCAAGAACCTCATGCCCAAGCCATCTGAGCTTACCACCACCCTCTGCCTGAGCCCTTCCCGCCCACGCCAGCAGCATGCGGAGATTCCAGAGATCATCACGGCTGTTGCTGGAGGTCGCGTTGCTCAAGGCCAGGCGATCGTCCACCACCGACCCTCGCTCATCAAAGTGGATGGAGCTATGCACATCGGGAGGCAGGATGAGTTCGATGGCTGCCTTGTCCAGGTCCTTCAGGGCCGGCAGACTGAAGATGGAGTACCACAGATCGCCCGTCGTGGCCGAGGACTGGGCATCGTTCAGTGCGGCCAGTGTCGCACCGAAGACCGACTCGTGCGCTTCGGAAGCCGGGCACCGCCGCGCGAAGATGGTTTGGTTCTCACGGAATACAGTGAGATGCTTGGCGTTGCCCGCAAAGTCCAGCGTGACAGTCCAGTACCCTTGGTCGACTGTCTGCACCCTGGCGACCGTATCAAGCTCAGGCAATAGGCACGGCGCTTGCAGAGCTTTGACCTCGCCAGTCCGCATCGTGACAGTAACGGGCATCTTGATCGGTCTCCTCGTGTCGATGTCCTCTACGACGAGACACCTCGCCTCAGCAGCGAACACCCACAAATGCCGGAAAGCCTGCAGATGACATCGATTATCGTGCACGTCGGCTGGGAACAGCGGGTAGAATGCTGCAATCAAGCTTGCAATGGCGAAATCGGAGGTGCCGAACGTGTATGTCCCACCGCCCATGAACAAGACGCCAATCGCAAGATGCGCAGCGAGGTGAGAACCGTACGGCGTCTCGGCATCTGTGCGTCCGTGGAGGCGCCGAAGGTAGCGGAACGTGGCCAAGTCGCCTGTCCCGGCCATGACCGTGGATGCGGCGAGCGCAAGGACGTCGATGCATCGCCGGACCGTGGCGCGTGCGAGCTTGGCGTCGTAGTAGTAGCTCTCGCCACTGATCATGTAGAACATGTCGAGAACGCGAAGAATTTCGTCGCGGGCTACGGCGTCTCCACTGCCGGCGTACTTGAGGCTGACGGCCCATGCGAGGCCGGTGAGGATGTTGTAGAAGGGAACGTCGGAGGTCTGCAGAGGCTGCTTTGTCTTCGATGAGCGGATCGCGTCAAGCAAGCCCTTGTAGCAGGCTGGCAGATTTGCTTCGATCCAGCTGGTTCCTGATCGAATGTCGATATTGTGCCAGGTGATGACATGCCCAGCCATAGCACGCAGCAGAAGCATGTCTGGTCGAACGTGGTCAAACTGCGCCTCCGTGTCGGGTATGCTGATCTTGCCTGCGATCGACTTGTCGCCCGACTTCATGAAGATCAACGTCACGGCAATGATTGCGCCGGCAGTCGCTCGGTCGAACACGTGGACAGCATGGACCGGCCGGGAGCCGATCGCAATGCCTAAGAGCCGCTCCGGCAGGTGCATGCCATGCAGGCCACGCAAGTCCTTTCCCTTGCCCAAGTTGATGAGGCCCAACGCGAAGCCCGCCGCCAGCCTGTACGACTCATCCCGCAGAGGATCAGGCCCGCTGTCTGGGTCTTCGACCTCGAGGAACTCGATCTCGGATATCATGATCTCGCTCATGCGGCGGTGCATGGTGTTGAAGTAGAGCAAGCCGATGCCCATCAGGCCCGCCGTCTGCGTGATGGGCGAGACATTGAGCTCGGCTGCGCCTGGCGGCAACATTCGCGTGATGTGCACCGAGAGCATGCGAGTGATCATGCTGTCCATGGTGCCGATGTGCGATGCAGAGAGCCCGAGGACTATGCCGACGGACGTCATAGTGTGCTTAGGTGTGAGGTACTTGAAGGAAAGCCACTTCGCGAGCGTACGCAGGTGACCACCGAGGCCCAGAGCTAGGAGCAGTCCAGCGTGCCTGTTCGTGAGCTCTGCAGGCTTGTTGAAGGCGACCCAGGATGTGTCGATGCCTGTGACGTGCTTTGAGATCCTTAATCCGCTCGACACGCCAGCATGGAAGTACGCCCAGCCAACCTTCTCCTCGGTCATGGTGCTCCGATCGATGTTCAACGTGATGCCCATGGGGTTCATCAAGCATCTGGAGCCAAAGCCGTGGGGCGTGTATTTCTCGGTGAGCAAAGGTGCCACGCAGTCGTAGTGCAACATTCCGTCTCCTGCTGGCAAGGCCCACATGCGCATCGTGACAAAGTCAAGGACTCGGCGTTGCTGGTCAAAGTGGTGTGCATCACTCCAGTCCGGCTGCTTCGCACACTCGGCCTCTTGGGTGCTGTAATATCGCATCAAGCTCGTGGCTTCTACCAGCCGTCGGTCTTGACTGAAGATGAGTTGCGAGACACTGTGTCTGGCTGCCTCTCTGGTCTTGGAAGCGATCGAGTGTGGCTCAAGCGCATGGCAGACACCAACAACATCATGGGATATGTGTACGCTGTAACTGTTTGCATTTAGGGACGACGAATGACGTCCATTTCGGCCGCCACCAAGCAAGGCATCTTCTCGGCCGACTAGCTGGAGGAGATTCCCAGGCCACGACGTTGGCGGGTCCCGTTCGCATCGCACAATGGCGTCTTGGAAGGGCGCCGCTACGGCTTGTGGGAGGGTCTCAAGCACGTCGACGGCTAAGCCATGCTTTGCCATAAGCTCCACTGTAGTTGACGGGATGGTCGTCAAGCCGCTTGTGCTGACCAGGATATCGGACAAGGCGCAGATCCGCGGTGTGAGACTATGAGCTCCGGTGATGAAAGAGGTTGAGAGAGCGTCAGTTGCGTCCAGCCCTGCTATGATCGAAAGGGTCGGGAATCGCTCGGACGATGCCTCCAGCATGGCATGCTCGAACCACTGGTAGATTCCAATAGGCTCCTCCAGCAGAGCCATTCGAGGGGTATGAGAAGGCGTGGGCTTCACGTACGTCCAGTGGCCCTCGTTGGCACCCTCGACGTAGTAGTAACTGCCTCTTCCGCAACCCCAGGCATGCAGGCCCAGCCATTGCCCAAGTTGACTTATGATGGGAGTCAAGTCGAGTGATCGAGAGCGCGGCACCGAGAGTACGGACAGTTTCTGCTCTTCGCGAAACACATGCAAGCCCAGCATGAGCGGAACACTACAGGACAGGGCGGTAGCCCTTCGAGCCGTAGCGGTAACGCGGAGTGTTTGTGACAGCTCGTCTGCTAGCGCCGCCGCTAAGGGCAGCAACTGGTCTTTCTGGCGATGCAGCTGAAGCTTGGTGTTCGGTGAGATCGGAGAGTGGAGGGCTGGGGCACCTGCAGTACTTGTCCAGCTCCACGCCGGCTTCGAAGCGAGTATAAGTCCCACTTGCTCGTGGTGAGATAGTGGAGTAACCCGGTCATGCGCCTTCCTTTGGCCGCTCGCGACTTTGGACAGATTGAGGGCCGCAAGTGCTTTGCTGTCAAGCAGGCCGACAGCAAAGAAGAGCACTGCTGCGACAAGCGCAAGCCACTCATGGCTAGCACCCGTGCCTGTGAAGATACTGCTGTTCGAAGACAGTCCTTCACGTGCCATACACCAGATCTGCCGGAAGGATACGGCGGATTGCGGTAGTACGACGTGACACACTTCGATCAGACGCTCGATGTGTGGATCGTCAGGCCGCAATTGCAGTCTCCTTCGGTGATGCGTCCCTGCAGTATCGATTTCATCGAATGTCGACCGCACTCCAGCCAGACTGTATGATAGTAAGCCCGGCGGCACCTGCAGCGTCCTGTTCCTGCCTATGTCCGTGTCGACAACCCCTTGCAACGAGTCAACATCGAGAAGACCGTGGGCTCTGTAGGGCGAGGAATGGGGCAGTGGGCACGGCGGACTGCCATCGTTCGACAAAATAAGCCCCAGTCCGCTCAAGAGGATGGCTTTCACCTCGCCGTGCCCAATTTTCACGAGGTCGGTGGCCTTGCCAAGCACTTTCTGTCCCACGACAATAGGTATGGCGATCTGCACATCGTTGCGTGGCGTAGGCCAGAGAGGGCGCTGCTTGACAATAATCTTCAGCTGTGACACTTCCTGCGTTGTTCGGTCGCAAACGTAAAGTCCGAGGCCACTATCAGTACTGTCGATAGAGTGATGTGGATCTCCGAGTACCGCGACCTTGAACGATGCAGCTGTGGAAGCATGGTGAGAGCGTGCATCAAGCGGCACGGAGTGCAATTTGCGGACCATCAGCTCTCGCCTGAAGCCTTCGTCTCCATTCCCAAAGAGACTGTCCGCACCAGCTGCCTCAAAGGTCGCCCGAATGTGCCGCACGACTCCATCGACACTCTCCAAAGCCTCGGCATCGTCGCTGCCACCGATGTCCATGAAGTCATCATCAGCACCATGGCTTCTACTGAACATACTCACGGGCGTGGAGCCGCGACTCTTGCGATGGCCAAAGCTTTTACGGTCCGCCGGTCCTCCAAAGGACGTGTTGCGGCGTCCACCTGCGCCTGCGAAGCTTGCAGCCACCGTATTTTGGCTTGTGCGGATGTCAGTATTGAGCGAGCTGATTCGCCGGCTTTCTCTTAGGGGCTGCTGTGAGCCGAGAGGCATATAATCTGGGTCTAGCTGGGAAGCCATGGCTTCTTCGTCGTCCTGTTTCGTGGCCTTCCGCGATGCCTTGGCAGTTGGCTGAGATGGGTGTGGCTCTCCTGGCAGTCGCAGTGATGCTCCGCCCGCGAAGCTTTCGCGCGTGTGCTCACGAGTCCGAACGGCAGGTGTGTTCACGCCCGTACCGACATTGGCGCTCAAGAATGAGCTGCGGCGCCTAGCCTTAGCAGCCTTGTGAGCGGCACGCTGTTTGAGCAGATCCTTGAGTGGCCTGTCCTCAATGTACCAGGCATGCCACACCGTCAACGTGTGAAGGTCGTTGTGGAACGTAACGATCAACATCAGTTCGCCCGCCCCAGCATTTGAAGAACCCTTCAGCTCGTCCTTCCTTGAGACGTACACGATCTGCTCAGCATTGTCCAATGTTTCAAACTCAACACTGACACCACCCTGGCTCTTGCTCAGCAAACGAGGCTTGTAGTGCTGTATAGAGTAAGCCAGGACTCCCAAGTCTGTCAATGGGCTTGACAGTGAGTACAAGGATGCAGGCTCGTCTTCGCTTGCAGTGGCGGGCGACCCGAGAACATCTTGGAGCAGAGCATCCAAGCGTCCACCGCCACTCAGAGGGCTGGGCCTTGCGGGCTGTGAGCGGCCAAAACTCTTGGCGAGTGTTGGCGAGTGCAAGAACGACGCCGAAGCCTGCGACCGAGAGAAGAAGAACGAGTTCGGTGGCACAGAGGGTATCTGCGGCGTTGGAGGCGCAGAGGCCGCGGTGGACGGCTTCCTTCGAAGTATGCAGCCTCGCGGAGCAGGAAACGCCCACTCGACTTCGAAGGGAAGATCGATGATGTGCCTGGCGCCTTGCAGATAGTACACGTGGGCCTTGGTCTTCAGAAAGACGATCAGAGCCCGGGAATCTGGCTCCACACCTTCGCCAGTGCTCACAGGCACTGAATCAGATGTCGTCGAAGTCTGGCCAAAAGGGCGAGCAACCCTAGTGCTGGGCGTCCCGAGGTCGACCTGGAGGTCGCTTGAAGCCTGAGCATTTGAATGCTGCTCGCCCGGAAATTGAGTCAAGAGAGCCTGGGTCACATCTTCGCCTTCGAGCTCGAAGCGATACACATTGCGGACGCGGGATCCTTGAGACCAGACGACGCAATGTTTGGTGACGAGCAGCTCCTCCTCGGTCTCCTCGGACTCGAGCTCGGAGACGTAGACATCCCATTGGTAAAGATCCTTCTTGGGGTCGGCTGGCAGGATGCCTTCGCGGATCAAGTAGGGAAGGGCCGTTGGCAAGTGGATGCCGAGTGACTCCACTCTCGCCATGATGTGCTGACTCTCGGGCGCAGACTGCCGATCATCTTCGCTCTGCGCGTCGTCGTTCGATGGCGATTGTGAATGTGGTTCTCAAGGTGAAGCGCAGTCGGTCGTGCCCCGCTTGGAGACGCGACTTTTGGACGCGTCGAGCAACGTCACTTGACGAACGTCTCGAGAACCTCCATCGATGTCTCCATGTACATACTCGAGTATGGAGCCTCGAACAACAAAGCGCGAGCGAAAGCTGCACTTGAGGTATGCATACCTGCAGGGTGTGTGCGACAACAACTGACCTCGCTAGCTACGACCTCCCTCATCGCACACACTCCGCCCACATCTACCCCATCCGAGCACCCAATGGATCGACCCTCATCATCTACGCACAAGACCGAGGTATAACGCTAGTATGGCGAGGAGGTCGGAGGCGGAGAGATGTGCATTCCACCCCTCCGCGGGCGAATGGCACATCCCACCATCAAGGCATCACTGCTGCCGTCGGCAGCTCCGCTGAGCTGGCTCACCAGGCCCTCGACCACCAGCTCGAAGACGAGGAAGACGAGTTGGATCCTGACTGTCCGTATCAGGAGATCATACACACCGTCGATGTGGATCTGGGCGCAGAAGTGCTGCGCCTAGCAGTACCCTCACTTCCTTCCCCGCTTGGCAAGATGTCAAGACTGAGTAGGCTCGGAGCCGTAGCAGTGGCTTGTAGCGATGGCTCGATTGGAACTCTCACTTTCCATCTACTGCCGCCCTCCGCGGCGGAAATGCAAGACTACCAGCAAGCATTTGATACCCACCGGCAGGCCTTCGCCAATCCTGGCCAATACTGCACAAGTCTGGCTGCTAAGGCATTCACTCAAGGTGCAGAGCAGTCCACCTCCGAGCCAGGTGAGACGCTTGTAATCGCGGCGACAGTACTCGACAAACTGCACATACTTCACTTGACTATCGATACCCGCTCCGCGGCCAGCGATGGCATCAAGGCGAAGGTCGTACCTCTACCGTGCGCAGCACGAAAGATCTCACTACACCCATCAGCCCGATCGACGGAAGTGCTGCTGTCAGACATTTCGGGCGCCGTTCGCGTTTACGATCTCTCTCCTCGGGCGATTAACATTGATGACAACCCAGCAGACAATTCGGTCAGCGGACAGAGCAGCTCGGAGTCCTCTGGCAGGTGGGATATCCACTTCATGACGCCGTTCACCAGCCAAAGCGGCAGCCTATGCCGACCCAAGCAAGTTCTTGACGCAGCCTGGGTGCTAAACGGCAAAGCCATCCTGGCAGTGCTCGAGGACGGAGAGTGGGGCATCTGGACCTTGACTGGTCATGCGCAAGCCGGCGGCAACCCAGGCGACTTCGTCCTGCGCGGAAGTCTCGGCGCATCAATTGCCGGCGAGCCGTCGCACTCAGCCAAGCAGCCGAAGAGTAGGCTCGCACCCATGACCCCGAACACCCGCAAAGTGAAGTCGGAGACCTTTTTCGCCGGCCCGACGAACGTGGCTGGAGCTGCGGCACGCGGCGGCATCTCCGTGGTCACTAGCAGTGTCCGCGCGGGCCAAACCGACGAGAGTGTCATCCTGTGGTATAACAACGACCTCTACACGATCCCCAGCCTGCAGACGTTCTGGCAGCGCAGCACGAAAAGCAGCAGTGGTGGCGGGCTCGGCTCACTGTACGCACCAGGACTGACGCGCATCACCGACCTCAACCTCATGAACGAGTGCATCACCTCCGTCTCGCAGTTCGCCCCGACTGCCGCCAGCTCTGGGGTCGGACAGATGAACACGCAGCGCGATCTCCTTGTGGCCGCGGAGCACCGCCTGATCATCCTGCAAGCACTACGCCCGCCTGGACCCGCGAGGACTTTGTTCCAGCCAGCTGCAGTGGAGCGGCCGACCTCGCACGACCAGGTCATGCTGGATGCGGGCAATCTCGATGTTGGCGGGATGGACCGCATGCTCGATAGCATGGCTAACAGCGATGCCAGGCCGAGGAAAGTCGGCTTCGCCCGCTAGATCTGCGCTCCGGACTTCTGCGGAGCGAATGCCGGAATGATACCCCTTGTTGCATGGCAAAGCGTGCACATATCGTAGAGAGACCTGTTGATACTTGTTCAGCATCCACACCCCTTCCCACGCATACATTTATCTCCTTACCACCCTCTGGCTTGCAAAACGCACACAAGCACATTCGCGTAGCAAGGTGGAGCACCTCCCTCAAGGACAATGAGATTTGCTCAGTATTCCACGCGATACATTGATGGCCACTCCAGTCCACGAGAAGTCAGCGCACGGCCTCGCGGCTTTCGCTGGCGTAAGGGACACTCGGCAGTACCCTCTGATTCGAATGCTCCGCACCGGTTCTTCCGGGGCGGCAGTACACGAGGCTGGGGTATACGCTGAGGGAGTCGGCAGGCGGCATCACGAGCCCTTCATGCGCTGCACCCACCCGAGAGGGAAGACTTCGGGTGCAATGCTCGAATGGCGCTTTCCGCTGCTACATTCAGACTGCTACGGACGCTGTCCGCTAGCCATGGGTCTCTATAATCACCCCAACGAAGCCTTCCAGCCCTGCCACGCCCTTCTCACCCCGCTCAAGGCCGCCATATAGTCCCGGGCCACCGCCTGGCATGACGAGTATCTGGTCGCCGACGATGATGAACTCCTTGGCTGCGTCTAGACGAAAGGTGACGAGCAGATTAGGGGCGGTCACTGACCCTGCGACAGCCACAAGCGCGCCGTTCGAAGCCTCCCCCACGTCGTCAAAGCTGAACGGATCATGCCCTGCGTCCCCGTTCTGACCCTTACCCTGATACTCCACGACCGGCGAGTCCGGCGCTCTCGCCGACACTACCCTCGCTGACGCCCGCACGCTGGCCACGTAGATCACGACGTGGTTCCCGACCGCCAGCGCCTCCAGATCCTCGCGCCGGAACTTCGCGACCAGACTCCGAGTGGCCAGCGGCTGTGACGAGGCCAGCACCATGCCCTTGCGCAAACTCGCGAGGGCGCTGGTCGTGGGCTCCTTGCCATCCACGGCTTGGAGTCGGATGGCGAGCGTGCCGACTTGGTTTGCGGACAGCGAGTGCACTGGCAGTCGCAGGTTGCGGATACTCGTTACCACGACGGCACGCCACTGCAGGCCGGGCAGCTGGAACGGCGTATGTGCAAGCAGCGAGTCGCGTGACGCTCCGGGGAAGGATCGCGAGGTTGGCAGGTGAGAGTGTCTCCGTGGCCGCTCGTCCGAGTCTTCCGAGTCGTCAAAGTGATCGTGAGCTGAAAATGGGCCCACTGTCAAGCTGTCGCCGACTGAGATGCGGCCGTTGCGCAGCAGTCCCGATATCACCGTCGTGCCGTCCAGACCTGCCGGCTTGCTGTAGATGTCTTCGATGTGAAAGACAGAGCTGAGCCCGTCTGGATATGCCCATCTCGTTTCCGGTAAGGGCAGCTCATGCAGCAAAGCGTGCAAGCTCCGGATTCCCGTCCCCTGCACTACACTGGTCAATACAATCGGTACAACGTCGAGCGGATCGTTGAGCAAAGGCAGTGAAGCATGGTAAGCAGCGTCCACAGCCTCGGCGCTGATCGTCTGAAGATCGCCTTCGTCAATCGTGGCCGGTGTATTCGGCACTATCGCAGCTTTCCGTCCGGCGGCCTTCAAGGCGTCCAAGACTTTGGACAGCGTTCCTTTCAGACCGAGGCGAGATGCCAGATCCAGTTTGGTGATCACTATCACGAGAGGTAAGCCCAAGCGTAGGCACAAGTCCAGCTGTGCGCTCGAAAGATCTACATCGGAGGCGGCACCGACATCCATCTGCAACGCGCTGGTGCTACCACTCTTCCCAGCCGTGTCCTCGGTGTCATCAGCAGGCACGCACAGCAGCGTCCAGTGCGGTGCCCACCCGACCAAGCTTCGCACAGTCGTCCTGCGGTATCGAGGATGACCGGCTGAATCCGAGACGAAGACCAGGCGACTGTCGGCGGCTGCTACATGTATGTCGATCCAGGACAGCACATTCTCCGATGCGTAGTTGATCACGTCGACGCCGGCGATGTCCGAATCATGGTAGCCGAGGAGCTCCGACGTCACCGAGCTGGTCACGCCGGACGTGATCTCGTGGCGGTGCTTCAGCATGCTCAGGCGGCTCTTGCCACGGCCGTTATCCAGTGTTGAGGTGGTCAAGGTGCCGAGCAGCGAAGACTTCCCAGACATCGTAGGCCCGGTCAACGTCACTCGCAGCTGCTCGGTCACGGACGGTATTCTGTCTTCAGCGTGCGGGCCAGCGAGGTCCTGCGCAATGCCTTCGACCGTGGTTACTGGCGTCGAGGTATGCAGCTGCGGCTTGACGAAGGCTTCCGCGACCATCAAGGGCCCCGTCCGCCGAACCTTTCTCGACCTTTTGCCGTCCGCAAACACGGCATCCTCCGTCCACTCGCAGCGGCCGACGGTCTCGGTGCGCAGGATCTCCATGGTACAGCCCAAGCACGCCGCCATCGCGCGCAGATTGTTCAGGCTCTCCAAGACCTCGTCTTCCGCGAGACCAACCAGCGTGCCATCGTCGGCAACACCAATCTCGTACAGTGCTCCCTGGCTCTCCTCGAGGCCGTGGAGGAGTTTGGCAGGCTGCTGCGGGGCCTGCAGCTCAGGCAATGCTTCGGGCAAAGATGGCAATATGGTGTTGGTCGCCGAGGAAGTGTGATGCGGGGAGGACTGCTGAAGTCTCCACAGGAGCTGGGTGGTCAGCTGCTGGAGCCGATGCTGTCTCGTCTGTTGTGTCGTAGCGCTGACGGGCATTGGAGGCTCTGGCGCCATGCCGAGATCGAGCGCGGATACGGATATGCTACGGCCGGGGAGGGTTGGACCGAAATGGGAATGCTTGGACCCTGGGATGTGGTCGGCAGTGCTGATGAACTTGAATTGGCGACGGGGCCGTAGAAGTAGGTGCAGCTTGTATTCCACCGGACCTTCTTGTGGTTCGGCCGCTAATCGCTGCGGGACATCATTCGGATCGTGCGCCGCGGACAACGCAGGCCGGTCTGAATGCAATTTGTTTGGCAGCTTGTCGACTGACTGTGCAGCAGAATCGCTTGTTGTCGCAGCGTGAAGCCACGGGGATGCCACCCTGGGCGGATCGGGATCAAACGTGAATATAGACGCCATGCTATGCGGCTTCAAAGGGATTCACAGGTCGGTCTCAGACTGCATAACCCGGCAGGCCTAGTATGCGGTCGGCGCTTCGACCAAGGCAGTCACCAATCGAAAACCAAGACAGCTTCGATATGTCCCGGCCGACAGACCCTTTGTACTGAACGTTCGCGCCAAACAACGCTCTTTGTTTCGAATGTTCCTGATCTATCTCATCTTTTTAACAAGTTTTTCATCTTGGCAGACTGTCGTAAAGACCGTGTGTTGGTGTGAGAGTAGTGTATTCGATAGAGCTGCGTTATGGACATCGTGGGGTACGTGACGCGCTCGAGGGAAGTCGCAAAGGGACAAGGTATGCCGCCAGAGTCCGTGATACTCAGAGTGCCATCGCCAAAGCGTCTGCATGCCGAAGTCGTCTCTTGTGGGACAAGAAGCAAAGGTGCTGGCGAGGGTGTGGGGAGACACCGAGGTGACGTTGATCGGCCCGGGGGAGTCAGCGGCCCGTGAGTCACGTGGGGACATCATGAACACCCCAATCGCGAGTCAGGCACCCAAGAACTCTTCCCGACCACGATCGAGACAGGCTGGCGTGGCTCAGGCCTCAGTATCCCGTCTCGGCATGAACCGCGGTCGGGTGCTCCACCCAGCACCACTGCGCTCCTCTCCAATCCCCGACGCCCCCCGGCAAATAACATCAAGCATCGCGCATCCCCCCGGCAATCCGGGCTCCTGAGGGATCGCGGCCGGCGGCCGCGTCCTGCCGCGCAAACTGCCCCGTCCGTCAGCCATGCGCGCAATCGCACGCGCACGTGTCCGATACGATGTGGGGGCTCCGACAATTCGAGACCCGCCACGCTACCGGTCATCTTCTCACGACTCACGATGCACGTGGGGATCGTCCGCGCGTTGCAACCGCACGGCGCAACCTCGTTGCTGGCCTGGAACGACGATCCGGCTGCCGACGGGGGGGTGGGTCTTGGCGGGAGGGGCGCTCACCAGACCCCTGCAAGCTCACGTTAGGCCGCCCTACCTGACCTCCGTTCCCCGATGCGAGGATGCATGGCCGCCGCCCCACGTTTTAACAGCCGCAATGCTTGCATGGCAATTAGGCCGGCCGGCTCTGGCCAATCGCCATTATTCTGCCCGGATCCGAATGCGAGCGTCGCTCACCAATCGCAGTATCAGCATTTACTCCATGCGCTCATAGTAAGGCGTAGGTGTGTAATCGTTCGCTGCCACAGCACTCGTTTAAGGCAGTCTACGGAATCTTCCACTCGAGGCCATCAAGGGCCGGACATGTTTGCACTTGTGATGACTGTCCATTTAGCATTGCGGCCACCCGCGCTAGCGCGCGCCACGCTAGGACCTCAGCCCTTGCGAGCTCTACGCTTTTGGGTATATGATCGACGCCGACCCCAACTGACCACCTTAGCCAGGCGCCAGCAGAAGCACGCCTTGCCGGCCAAACGACACCGCCCCCGTCTCTCAGGCGCGGCCAGCGGCCAGCAGCCAGCGGCCAGCGGCTCGGAGGGTTTCGCGAACCCGACCAGTCATGCATCTGGCGGGGGCCAAAGTCTCCATTGGTGATTCCGGTGAAGCTTCTCGATCACGCCTGGGTCCTGCTTTCACCCCGACACCCCTGCTGCCGTTCGAGGCTTCCCGCTGTCACAGAGTTTAGAGCGTCTGCATCATCTTTGGGTGCGGCTCGCATCCAGGACATGCGAGAGCACCCTCATGTGCTCCCGCGAGCGTGGCGCGAGTCATACTCGTGGCCAGCGAGTGGCTGCTGCATCGTGCTGTGATGATGCAGAGGGCAGTCTCCCGGGTGGTGCGGTCCGACAGAGTTGGGCCTCGTCGTCTCCGCACCACTGTGTGTCGTGGCCGACTCGCTCCCCGGAAGTCTTCGCGTCCGGGCTAGGCGCCAGACTGGTGGCACCCCGCTTCTCATCGCAAAGCGATGATCGTCGTGCCCCAGCCCAGACCAGCCGTCCCGCTCCCCCACGAGTCCCCTCTGGTCCTGTCCCAGCCCCAGTTGCCAATTTCCCGTTCCCAGTTTCCAGTTCCCAGTCTAGCTAGCATCCGACCCACTACGCGGCTTCGTGCACTTGTCGTGCGCGAGGTGCCCGTTCCGCGCCGTGGTGCGCGTGAACTCGGCCCCGCACCGCGGGCAGAAGGACTTGGGCGCGGTGCCCGACTTCTCGCGCTGGTGCCGCAGCAGGTTGCTGAAGGTGCTGAAGGGCCGGCCGTTGCAGCCGTGCTCCCAGCACTGCGGCTTGGGCCGCTGGTTGAGCACGCGGATGGAGGGCTCGCTGCTGCCGCTGCCGCTGTGCGGGAGCTTGGCGAGGGGCGGCGAGGTGGTGGTGGCGGTGCCGCCGCCGCTGCTGCTGCTGTGCGCGAAGGCGGGCGGGTAGCTCAGGCTTTGCGCCGGGGCGTAGAGCTGCGTGGCGCCGGGGGAGGCGGTGTAGGGCTGTTGGTACATGGCGGTGTCGTACATGGTCGGGGATCTGCTCGTGATCAGTAGGGTGTACAACGATGCTCGGGGGAGTTCTGGCGGCGCACCTTGACATGCTGTGGTGCTGCGCCATCGTGTCCGCGCCGGGATAGCTGCCCAGATGCGGCGAGGGCATGGGACTCTGCGTGAGCCCGCTGATGCACGGGATCGTCGGGTTCGACTGCGCCGTGTACTGCCCGTTCGCGCCGCCGTCGTAGGGACTGCTGATCCGCCGGTAGCTCTGACCGTAAGCCGGCTCGCTGCCGGGTAACTCGGAATGTCGTCGCCGTGACGCCTCGGGCATGGACCGGCTCTGGTAGAGAGCGGGGCTGCTGGAGGAGACCGTGTGGTGCGCGTAAGCGGACGGGCCCATCGTGACGCCCGGCTGCGACGCCTTCATGGGCGGGATGTAGTTGGGCTCCATGCTGTAACCTGCGCCGCACGTCAATCTGTCGTTCCGCTCGTGCAGATCGTGGGGGGGGTGCGACTGACTCGCCGGCTCCGACTCGAACAATCCGTTGCCGCCGTATTGCGAAGGCAGCAGGAGGCCCAGTGAACTGCGGTGCGCCGGGGGGGGTCAGCTGAGTCAGACCGCTGCTCGCGTCAGGCGCGAACACACCTCATCTCTGCCGCGGCCGACGGCGGGTCGAACACGAAGGCCTGCGGCGTGCGGAGGCCACCCGTCACGTCCTCCTCCCCAATCGACACGGTCGGGAGACCGGAGTCCGAGTGCGGCGGCGTGGGCACCGACCACGTCGGGAAGGGCTCGAGGGCGTAGGGGTCCGGGAAGATGGTCTGGGGTTGCGGTGAGTGCCCCGGGGTGATCCACTGGAAGCCGGCGGAGGCGGGGGTCTGGCTGCTCGGCTCGAAGTCGTCCGGGGGAGGGTCGGCGGGGTGCAGCGCCAGCTGCGACAGGCGATCGACGTGCGAGGTTGAGATGGAGCGCGCGCGGTCGAGGCTCGGCTTGCGGATGCCGGCGCGCTGGTCGATGGAGCGGACGGAGAGGTTGCTGTTGGTGCGGACGCGCGGGGGCTGCGACAGTAAGTCCATGTGAGGAGGCGTACGTAGACGGGCTGACCTGGGGCCAAAGGGATGTCCTTACAGAGGGGGAGAGCTAATGTGTCTGCCTAGCGGGGCGCGGTTCGATGATATAGCCAGCGGACAGGTCGTGGACCGCACTGCCCTCGCGCTGCGAATCTCTCTAGCTCCACCGGAGCATGGAATGCGCCTTGTGGAAGTGGAAGGGTTAAAAGCCAACAGCTGCACCTATCGCCGACGCGGTCTAGCGTGAGACCTGCGAGGGCGACCTCCACGAAGGATGCCCACCCCTGCAAGGCTTCCACCGGCTGGGCAGCCGCGCCGCGCCGCATTTAGTAGTAGCCTCGAGGGAGCAGAGGCCCTCGTCGCCCTGCTCATGGATAGCGCGGAAGCCGCCGCTTGCCCGCGAGTCGTATCTGGCGTTCGGACACCGGCACGAGGAACGACTGTCCTCTGCGCTCGCTGCGTCTATCGCGTCCTCGCCTTGGAGGCCTCGAGCCAGCGCGGCCGAGTGGACGAGCACATTCTATATCGAGCGATGATCGGACGTGTGAGAGGTGACCGTAGTCAGACCGGGCCCCGGCAGCAGGAGAGCTTCGCGGGGCCTCGCATCGACTCGCGACAATAGTGCTCTCATCTCATCGTCCACCGGTGCGTGCTGGGCTCGGCCCCTCAAGGCTGAAGAACGTTTCAGGGCTCACTTGCTTACGAAAGCGAGCGCTGCCCACCCGCGTCATGTGGCCCCCAGCGCCGAGGGAGCCAATCGCGTGCCGGCCGGCGCAGCGTTGCGCCCTGCGAGTGAGCTACTTTTGGGCGTGCCAAGCCGTCCGCGTCGACCACGCGCGAGATGAAGGTGCGGTGCTGGCGGTCCGCCAATCTCCAGGCGATCGGCGCTGTCGGTTGGTCCTGCGCAGTGCGCACCTCTAGGAGGTACCTATCTGGGCACGCGTGACTGAGGTGGGTCGCGATACTGACTTCGCCGGCCTGGCCCACTGTTATTCCCGCCGCGGCCGATGAGGCCTGACCTGACCTTAGTCAGGTGTCGTCGAAAGAGGCGCTGCCACGCCTGCCCAAGCTCCGGCTAGATCGGAAGGCTGGCCCCCACACTCCACCCGCGGCCAGGCAGGGTGACATTGACCAGCTCCTCCACTCTCACCGCAGAGACAAACGTACCGCACCTGTACGGCTGTGTCTCATCAATATCATTTCACACCGTGGCTCGGAAGTGCGCTACTCCGCAGATCGGCAGACCGGTCGTGCGAGTCGACCAATGACGACGCCGGGGAGATTGGCCCCGCCGACACAGCCTCCCTGCGCCGCACGAGAGACCGCAGTCGTGATGAAACTCCAACTCGGGCCCGATACCCACAGGCGAGATTGGTCGTTGATGATAGAACGCGACTGCAAAGCATCGCATTCGCGACGATCAACGGCCATTGAACCATGATCACGGACGGGACAGCATCGGGGCTCCGCTCATCAACCTGGCATTGTGCTTGGAGTCCGATACGATGAGGTCCCGGCGATCTTCCTTACCTGGCGGACCTTCTATGCGGTGCTTGTATTGCAGGCTGAGCCCGCCTCGATGCCTCTCGGGCTCTGTTGCGATCTTGCGGTCGCCGTCGGAGAAGGCATACACAGACTTCATATTGGTAGTCGACACGGTAAGAAGAACGATAGCTTGCCGGTGGATCTGGCCACGTCCAGCGTTGTCATCGTGCCCCGAGTCGACCCGGCGTACGGGACTGTCCCTCAGCGAAGAGGACCTCAGACTCTGTCGAGGACGCGTGCCCGGCGCGCTCCCTTACCCCCGACGCGCATTGTGCTGGATCGCTGGGGAGGCTGACGCCTTCTAGGGCGCTCGAGATTGGCAGGAAGCATCAGCGCCCAGTCCGCTGTGTCCCGCGTAGGACCCGGAGGGCACAGTGATCACGGTGGCCCACCGCAGATCTGCCTATGGGCCCAGACATCCCAACCAGCCGATGTGCCCAGACAACAACACCATGCTGCCCTTGAAGATGGGCCAGTGCCGATTATCGTGGACTAGTTGGCAGGTTTGTAACTGCATATACAACACCGGAACGACGGCAGAGGATACAGCTTGCCGGTCGACGTATTGTGATAAGCCAGCCTTGAGACTCTTGCCTGGCCCAGACCGAGCCTACTATCGTACGTTGTTGGGGACGAGAGCGTCCACGTAGTCAATCGCCCTTCGCAGCCGCACACCATAGTGCTCTCTCCACCCAACGCACACCCACCATCACCAGATCCATCCGACATGTTGGCTGTCAAAAGCAGCGCATCGCCCTCCATGAGCGCGACCGGACGTCAGAAGGGCGGTCGTCGTACTGCGTGGCTTTAGCCGTTGGAGCAAAAGTGCAACGCAACCAAGTCCAACCAGCGACCAATCAGATGGTACGTCGACGACGGTCCACCAACACCATGCGCCAGGGCGGGGACAAACGCAGGCGGCACGCAAGCTCCGAAATGCTACAGTAGACGCACGCGTACTAGAGGCAGCCGAACAAAGCTAGGCATGGCACAGTATGCTGCCGGGATCGCAGTCTATCACCCGCTCCCGCGCCGACCAGGGGGTATCACGGTGCTTAAAAGCAAATGCATGTGCGCAACGAGATTCGTGACCGTTTCCTGCGCAACTCGGGGGTTCCCGTGCCCAGGGCGAGCGATGCCGAGAAGACGTGAGACTGCGGGACGCCCGGCCCATGCAGAGCGTGAGTAGTAGTGCGTCCGGCCAGTCGACCGTCGCACATCGGAGCCCAACACGCATTCCCGCCCCGCTCCCAGGTGCCCATGCAGACGTTCGGGCGAGTTCTGCGCCCAAGAGCCGCTGCGCGATCGCAGGGGTCCAGGAAACCATGCAGCCTCCCCGTCCGTGAGTCGAGGCGCAGTCGGGTCGCTTCATGCACGCTGCAGAGCGTAGCCACTGTCGATCTCGGTACGTTCCAGAGCACGTTGGTCGTCTCTGGTTCCGAAGCAGGACGTGATGTGGACAGCCTCGCGACGATGAGGCTCCAGCTCACATCACCGCCAGTCGTCGGTGCAGAGGGCGAGTAGATCCAGCAGGCCAGTAACGGCATAGCCGTGGGTCCGTCTGCGTATTGCGCCGGTTGATCGTGGTGGGTGAGATGTCGTGGTCGTCTTCACCCACTGGTTCAACCCTCCCCAAACAGCCCCGCGACATCCTCCAGCCCCGCCTCCTCCCCCCCCGTGATCCCCGCCGCCCTCTCAACCTCCATATACTGCTCCCGCCCCCCACCCCTCCCCGCCCCTCCCTTCACCGCCGGCCGCGCAATCCGCCCCGCCTCCGCAATACTCACCCCCCGGACCCCCTCCAGCAGCTCCAGCACCAGCGCCCGCTGCAGCCGCTCCCCGCCCGCCTTCCCAATCTTCGCAAACGCCTTGTCCACCTTCGCCGGCGAGGCCTCGGGCAGACTCAGCATGACCTCCCGCGGCGTCGCCGTGAGCGGCGCGTACAGCGCCACGATCTGCGCGATCAGCCCCGCGAGGTCTTTCTGTAGGTCCGCAAAGTAGGGTTCGTTGAGGCTCTCGATGCACGCCCGCAGCACCGCGCCGCTGAGGAACTCCCGGACTTGTGGGGCCGGCGCGTCCGCCGTCTGGAACATGGGGACCAGCGCGCGGAAGACGCGGCAGATGGTCGTGCAGCAGCGCGTGTCCCGCATGCGCAGCGCGTGCGCGCAGAAGAGCAGCATCGGCTCCAGCACGCTCGGGTCGTGCAGCACGACCTCGCTGAGCGCGGGGCCCGCATGTTGCGACCGCCATTCGTCGCCCCATGCTGCTGCTGCTGCTGAGCGGTCGACGGCGGCGGCGGGGCGTGTGGGCGCAGCTGCGGCTGGTACTCCAGCAGGAACGGCACAAACGACACCACACTGAACGTCAGCTGCCGCAGCACGCTCTCCCCGCGCATCTCGTCGCTCAGCTCCTCGTCGCCCTCGCCCGCGGCGTCGTCCCGCTCCCGCGCGGCGCCGATAGCCGCCCACTCGGCGCTGATCTTGGCATCCAGCGTCGCGAACAGCTGCCGCAGCAACGGCGGCAGGAACGCCGCCCGGTAATGCGGCGGACACCGCGACACCAGCCCCGTCGCGAGGTTGATGAGCGGGTGCAGATGATTCGCCGACAGCGCCCCGGCGTCCGCGAATAGCGCCTGCGCCAACGGCCCCGCGAGGTCCGGGAGCGAGTAGAAGGCCTCCTCGAACTTCGTCAGCAGGTACAGGACGTGATAGCCCTGCTCGCGCACATGCCGCAACGCGCCGCGCACCGTCGACGCGAAGCCCTCGTAGCTCGTCTTGGAGCCGGAGATGCGCGCGTAGAAGTCCTCCTTGCTCTCGCTCGAGATGCCGGACTGCCAGAAGCGGTCCTGCAGCGTGCGCTTCATCACCGCCTGCAGGTTGGGGGAAAGGTGCGACCAGTTCGCCAGGTTGTGGAAGGCCTGCGCGTGCCGCAGCAGTTGCAGCAGGTGCGGCAGGATGACCGGGAGCGCGTCGCCCCACAGCGCGCACGCCGTGTCGAACTCCTCGCTCGCGGGGGAGAGCTTCTCGGTGGTCGCCGCGAGCATGCTCTTGGTCATGCGCAGGGGCACCGCGTCGCTCCGCTCCCTCACATCCCGCTGCCGCGCCTGCCCGGCCTCGTCCAGCTCCTGCGCCGCCCAGTCTGGCACGCGATCAAAGCCGTACGCGGCGTAGAATTCCGGCAGCCCGCCCATGCCCAACCCTTCGCAGAAACCCGGTAGACTTGCTCCCATCTCCCCCAGCCGGGGATCCATCCACGCCTCCAGCACCGGCCTCAGCATGCCCCGCAACCTAGCCACCCTCTCCTCTCGCGGGATGCCAGGCGCGCGCTGCACAATCATGAACAGGAACGCCCGGTACCCCCACACCAGCCTGCCATCCCGCTCATGGACCGCGACCAGCACGGCGACGCGGGCCTCCAGTTCGCCATAGACGGCCCACAGCGGGGCCGCGAAGCGCAGCGCCAATTTCTGCAGTTCCACGACGCGCAGGGCTTCGAACTGCTTGACGGCGTCCGAGAAGGCTTGGTGCGCGGGGGCGTCGTAGAGGCGCATAGTGAGGAGGTGGTGGATGACTTCGAGGATGAAGGCGCGGTGCTCGCCAGTGTCCCCGGCATTCCGCGCTCCGTCGCCGTTCACACTCACTTGCCGGTCCGCGTCCGAGTCCGGTTGGATGGTATGCAGCACCACGACGACCAGATGCACCACCTGCCCCGCCACCTCCGGGTCATCGACGTGCATCCCCATGACCCCCCGGCACCACTCCCGCAGCATCTGCTCCACACCCACCTTCTCCCTCGCCCTCTCCGCGCCCGAGTGTCCCCCATCATCCGGCCGGTCCCGGTCCTGCTGACCTCGCCCCTCCCCCACCCAACCAACAAACCCCCTCAACACCGCCCCGACGACATTAGACTGCGCGTCGAACCGCAGGGCCGGCAAGGAATTCCGCGTGTAGTTCTCTGGTTTGAACCCCCTCCCACCCGTATACGGCCCGTGCAGGAGCAGCGTGTGCATCTGGTCGAGCACGTGCTGCAGGGCTTCGGTCGGGTGCGAGCGGGCGATGGCCTGCAGGATGGACGTGCAGTAGCGGCGGTAATTGCCCAAGAACGCGTGCCGGTCGGGAAGGGTGTCGAAGTCGGTCGTCAGGTGGCGGTGGATCTCGGCGTCCTCTTCCCCTTCCTCATCCCCAACCCGCCGGTGATCATCGTCGGCGTCGGCGTGTTCATGGTCCTGGTTCAAGCCATTGCGCAATCGGGTTTGAGGTTGAGCGGGCAAGCTCTCATACCGCAGTAACCGCCTCCCACAGATCCCAATCAACTCCCCCAAGGCTGGGAGCACGAGCCCCTCCACGACCGCCGGATCCCGCACCGGCAGCAACTTGGTCCAGCTGTGCAAGACAGGGAGGGAGACGGCAAGGCGAGTACTGCGCAGCACGCGCAGCAGCAGTGCACGGAAGGCCGCGATGTCCACGCTGGGATCGTGAAGGAGCGGAGGATATGACGCCACGGCATCGGCGAGTAGGGACAGGACTTCCGAGATCTTCTTCTGCAGCGTATACGCTTTTTCGTCCTCATCGTCCTCCTCCTCCCGTGTGCCGTGGGCTGCTTGCTCGTACGCCCGCTGCATCAGCGCAATGCGGTCCGACCGCAGCGCCTGCAGCTGGACCGCGCACCATGGCTCGTCGCGATGCGGCGCGCCGTTGGGGTGCCGCGCGAGTAGCGCGTACAGGGTCTCCGTCGCGGCAGTCTGGAGTGCGGCATCGTCGGTGTGGAAGGGCAGGAACAGACAGCCGATGCAGTCGGCCTCCAGGGCCGCGCGCAGGCTGATCCAGGCCAGCATCGGGCGCAGCGCGCGCAGAGCTTGTGCCGCGCACTGCGCCATCTCCCTCGCCGACTCCACATCCTTGGGCCTCCGGAGCTGGAGCCGTTTCAAACAATCCACGAGAAACCCGCATATCCGCGCCAACCACCCGGGTCCCTCACACCGGACTTCCTGCCCCCTGGCCCCTTTGGTCTTGACGTGCTCCTCGTACAAGCCCCGCGTGATCACGACCTCGTTCAATGCCGCGCCCAGCGTCTCCAGCCTCAGCCCCGCGACCGCATCCTCACTGCTCACGATGTCCTCGCCCAGCATCTCGAGGACATACAGCACGAACGCCTTTCCCACCCCTCCCCCTTCTACCCCACCCTCCCCACCCCCATCCTCCCAGATCACGAGCAGCAGTGCGTCCATGTCCATCCACTCCCCGCCCCAACACCGCTTCGCCAGCTCAACCCATAACTGTGCGATCTTATTCCGGATGTACACCGCATCGCCGCCCCGTAGATCCCCCGCGAGAGACTGAACCCAACTCCGTAGCTGCTCCGTCTGCGCGGGCCCGTAGTCGTTCCAGCGGTACCGCAGCGCGTACTCCAGTAGCTGCAACCCGTAGTACCGCACCGCGTCGTCCTGGGTTCCGTCCGCGGCGAGCACGAAGCCGTGGTGCGGCGCGTCGGGTTGCGATTTGAGGTGCTCGAGGAAGGTGTAGGCGTCGCGGCGGACCGGGTTGGGGATGCGGGGGTCCAGGGTCGCGGCGAGGGCGGCGTGGATGGAGGGGAGAGAGGAGGGCAGGGGGTTGGAGGTGTCGTCGGGGAGGTCATCCATGGTGGGTGGTGCGGGACTCGATAGGGATGTACCCGAGCCTGAGCATTGAAGTCCGAGGGAATATCGGGAGACTCGAGGTTGTGGGAGTGCTGCCTAGCCTAGCGCATGAGTGGCTCCATGTATGTGACACACCGAGGGCTGGATCGTCCGAGAGTCAAGTGGCTGGTCCTTTTATCGCCGGGGGATGTCATGCATCGGGATGGCCAAGTGCAGAACATCGAAGGTCGATGCATATGCATGGATGTATGCACGCACTTTACGGCGGGAGTACGCGCCGCCTGCCGATCCCTTCACGCGTCTGTCACATGTCAAGAGCCGGCAGTGAACATCAACATCGGCACGGACAACGAGCAAGCACACAGTAGCCATGCGCGCGGGACATCTGGGCCCGATGAGAGCCCATTGTACATATGCCAGGTCGCGAGATCGCCGAGGCCTCACAATCTCCATCAGCGCGATGTACCGTACGCCCCATCACATCACCGAGCAATTTCGCCCCATCTGCCAATACGCCTCCATATACCCCTCGTCGCTCTCCGCAGGCCTCACACTCCCGATCTTCCTCCGCACCCCGCGCACCGTGATCCGCTGCTCCCCCTCCCCGTGCCACCACCGCAGGACCTGCTGCCGCGCGTCCTCCCCTTGCCCCTCCTCGCCCCTCCCCGTCGGCTCCTGGAACCGGATCTCCCACTTGCCGCCCGAAACCTCCACACTCGTCGCGGGGTCGCTCTGCGGGAAATGCCACGCCGGCAGGAAGATCTCCGTCGGGTAGTCCGTGGGCGTCGGGCTCGTGGCGCTCAGGGTCAGCGTGAAGGTGCAGGACTTCAGGTCAAAGCCGTGCGAGGCGAGAGTGCCGTGCACGAGCTCCGGGTGCGGGCGCACAAAGGCTTCCGCGGCGCGGAGGCCGGGGGCGTCGGCCGCTCCAGCTCCGGGTTTGCGGTCGGTGGTGTTGTTGGAGGGCGAGGGCGTCATGGAGTTGACGCTCAGCGTCTTCTTGAGGCTGTTGGGCGTCACCGGCGCGCCGCTGTGCTGGGACGCGGACTCCGAATACGACGGGCTGCTGGGGTCCAGGCTCCGCTTCCCCTGCTCCCCATCGACCTCGCGCGGAGAAGTGGTGGGCAACTCGCGGTCCTCCGCGCAGTAGATACTCAGGTCCTCCCCGTTCCAGTTGTCGCCCCAGTAGTGGCTGTTACTCGCCGTGTAGACCCACCACGTGAACCCCGCCGCCCGACTCCCCTCGAGCGCGAAGTGATTCGCGTCGATCGCCGCCGCCTGGCTGCCGTAATCCCCCGTCTCGTACGCGCGCGACGCGTCCATGTCGTAGGGGATCCCGATCTCGGTGTACAAGCAGGGATGCGCGCCCATGAACTCCAGCCCCTCCCCTCGCACCCGCGACAGCTGGTCCTTGAAGCAGTTCCGGATCGCGGACTCCCCGAGCTTGATCGCGAAGGCGGGCGAGCTGTAGCGCCCGCGCAGGATGCCGAGGACGTCGACGTTCCAGAGCTTGTTCCACTTCTTCGTGATCAGCGTGATGCCGTCGTAGAAGTGGGAGGCGAAGACCATGTTGGTCTCGTCATCTTCCGTCCCTTTGATAGAGGGCGGGATCTCGAAGGGCGCCGGTTGGCAGAGCATGATGGTTTCGGGCCAGACGGCGCGGAGGGCGTCGCGGTAGCCGCGGTAGTGCGCCAAGAAGTAGTGATTCGTCCAGTACTCCTGGTCCATCTTCTCGCCCGTCTGCGGGTGCTTGGCGAAGTACTGCGGGAGGAGGAGGTTGTCGGTGGCGGGGTCCCAGACGCCGTGTTGGGCCCAGATGTCCACGCCTAGCTTCCAACTCTCGGCTCGCTTCCAGCCGTACTTGCTGTCATCCCATGTGTCCGGATCCAGCCAACATGTCTCGCCCTTCGGATCAATGTGCTGTGTCCCGCTTTTATAAGGCCCAAAACTGCCAAAGTCATAGGTGTCGATATCCGCCGCCCGCCCCGACCCCGTGAGCATCGCCTGCCAAGCCGTCGGCGTTGTGAACTTCCTCAGATTCTGATCTTTCGGTATCTGCGCCAGATCCGGATGCCCCACGAATCCCTTGTTCGGCTCATTCATGCTCTCGTACCCAATCACCACCTGCCCCTCCAAATCCCCCGCATCCCGGATCCGCTGTGCCAGGTGCGCGCACGCCGCGAAGAAGTGTTCTGACAGGTAATCCTGGATGTTCTTCCCGTCGATCACGCATTTGGGCGCAAAGTCCCGGCCGGCGTAGAAGAAAGTGAACATGGTCTGGCACACCAGACGCTGGTAGTTGGTCGCCCACGCCATCTTGGGGAAGGTGGCCGGGTCGGGCCACGTATTCTGCACGAGTGCCGCCTGCGTGACGAGGAACTTCTGCGGGTCGAAGCCGGCGGCGTAGAGGGTCCACATGGGCGCGCCCGAGCCGCCGGTGAAGCGGGACCAGACGTCCTGGTGCGGGTCCATGAAGACGTAGAAGCCATACTGCTTTGCAATCCGCAGAAGCGCAATCGTGTGATCGATGAAGTCGTCATCGTACTTCCCCGGCCCGGCGTGCTCGAGGGCCTCCCAGGTGAAGACGTAGCGGATGGTGTTGTAGCCCCATCGTTTCAGCCGGGCGAAGTGGGTGTGCGCGTCGGCGAGGCTGAAGGGTCGGTCGACGAAGGAGGCCGTGCCGCCGTCGAAGAAGTGGTCCAGGACGTGGGAGGGGACGTCGGGGTGGGCAGGGAACTTGGCGTCGCCGGCGAGGTTCAGGCCGTGCAGGTAGATCTCGCGGTTGTGCGGGTCGCGGAAGGTGGTGCCGTCAATGCGGAGGCGGAGGGCGGACATAGCTGGGGGGGTGAGAAGGTGGTCGTGTGCTATATTCGTGCCATTGGGTTCAGGTATGCTACTGCGTATGTTCGAACAATGTCACTTCGTTGGGCGGATCGGTAGCTCCACGGACGCCAGATGAAGTCAAGAACGATGGAAGGATCGGTGGTGGACGGGAGGATGAGTGTAGGTCAACGTTGCTGCAGGTGTGGGAGCGGTGTTGTGCAGTGGGAAGCGAGATCCGCTCCGCGTCACTTCTCGGCGCATGCGCCGCGCCATGTGGCGATGCCGAGTGGGTCCCGACGGCCCCGCAGCCGTTCGCGCGTCCCGGGCCGCCAGATCCGAGATGGTGGCTTGCATGTCGAGGATCCATGGATTGGACAACTTGCCTTTGTTAGACATACACTCCCTCGGATCCGTCCACGTCGAGCGTCCTCACCACGCATCGACCATGATTCTCCGGTTCTCCTCCCTTGCCCTGTCGGCGCTCTGCCTCTCCGCCACCCCTCTCGCCTCTGCCCTCTCTGCCTCCGACATCCCCCTCGACACCCCCGTCTCCCAACTCCTCGCGAGCGCGAATGCCAACCTCGCCCGCGGCCAGGCCCAAGACGCGCTCACCTACTTCGACATCGCCATCCAAAAGGACCCGTCCAACTACCTCACCCTCTTCAAACGCGGAGCCGCCTACCTGTCACTGGGCCGCAATGCGCAGGCGAGTCGGGACTTCGACCAAGTCCTCACCCTCAAACCCGGCTTCGAAGGGGCATTGACGCAGCGAGCGAAGATCAAGAGCCGTAATGCCGACTGGACGGGTGCGAGGCAGGACTACCTGGCGGCGAAGAAAGCGGGAACACAAGAAGTCGTCGATCTAGATGAAGCGGAGGGCGCGGCGAAACTTGCCCATGATGCCGAGAAGGCCGGAAATTGGGAGGCGTGCGTCGCGCAGGCTGGGACGGCGATCTTTGTCGCGGGCACAGCTCTCGAGCTCCGACAAAGGAGGGCGCGATGTCGATTCGAGAAAGGGGAGGTGGTGGAGGGTGTCGCGGATTTGCAGCACGTGTTGCAGATCAACACCGCCTTGACGGAGCCGCATCTACAGATCGCGGCCATGACGTTCTACTCGCTGGGCGAGACGGAGAAGGGTGTTGCGGCGATCTCGAAGTGCCTGCACAACGACCCGGACAATAAGGCCTGCGCGAAGCTGCGCAAATCGCAAAAAACGATTGAGCGGACACTGAAGAAAGTCAACGCGCTGTTCGAGAAGCGGCAATTCGCTTCCGCCGTCAAACTGCTGGTCCCTACAGGCGAGGACCCGGGCCTCCTCCAAGAAGTGAAAGACGACGTCAAAAGCAGCCGGGAAGCTGGCTACATCCACCCCAAGGCCGGCGAGGGCCTCTACGCGCAGCTCGTGGAGAAGACCTGCGAGGCCTACGCCGAGATGAACAACCCCAAGAAGTCCCAGCAGTACTGCGACGAGACGCTCCTCCTGAACCCCACCTCCCTCCCGGCCCTGATGAACAAGGCCCAGCGCCTCCTCGACGCCGACGACTTCGACCAGTGCATCGCCATCCTGAACTCCGCCAAGGACGCCGCGGGCGGCATGACCCAAGCGATCCAGGACCTCATGCAGAAGGCGCAGACCCTGCTCAAGCGCTCCAAGCAAAAGGACTACTACAAAGTCCTCTCTGTCCCCCGCGACGCTTCCGAGCGGGACATCAAGAAGGCCTTCCGCCGCCTCACCGTGCTGCACCACCCGGACAAGGCCGCGCAGCACGGCGTGAGTCAGGAGCAGGCGCAGAAGACGATGGCGGCCATCAACGAGGCGCACGAGGTCCTGGCCGATCCGGAGTTGAGGGCGCGGTATGATGCCGGGGACGATCCGAATGATCCGCAGAGCGGGCAGCAGCCGTTTCAGGGTAGTCCCTTTGGGCATGGGCCGGGCGGGCAGCCGGTTTTCTTCCAGCAGAGGGGCGGTGGGGGTGGGGGGAGTTTCAAGTTCCAGGGTGGTGGCGGCGGCGGGTTCCCAGGTTTCGGGGGCGGTTTCCCTTTTGGTTGATAACATTGGAGGTGATCCGGCGTTTTGGGGCAGAGGGCTTCTGGGTAGATTGGTCGTGCCCAGAAGATCTATCACTCGTAGACATGCACCTTCGAGCGAAGGAGCGCGACGCAGATTTCTGCCTGTGTCTGGGTCCCCACGTCTTTGCTTGCTTGCTTGTACCCACGACGAGGTGAGATACATCCCAACATCTACGTGCATGCCCCGTTGCCATCTGCATAGGTCTGGCGCGTAGTCACCGCCCGCACATACCTTCACGCCTTCACCCCCCACAGCTCCCCCCTTCTCTCCACCTCCCCCCGACCCTCCATCCCCTCGAGCACCCACATCGTCTCCGCCTCCCCATACGTAAACCCGGGCAGCACCATCCGCAGCATCCCCGTGATCCCCATCGCCCCGCCAACCCCGCGGGCGCCGCCATTCCGCAGCATCTCCGCGATAAAAGTCGCGAAGACCGGCGCGGACTCCCGGAGCAGCGCATCCTGCGTCTGGACCGCCGAGACTCCTGGGTCGGCGACGGGCTGGGTGGTTGGGGCGGTGTCCAAGGAGAGGTGCTCGAGGACGGCGTAGGTGCCTGGGGAGGATTGGGGTTGGGGTGTGTAGAGGACGCGTTGCCCGGCCCAGAAGGTCAGCGCGTCGAGCACGAGCTCGGCGTCCATCTGCAGATCCTCCCCCAGCTCCTCGGCGGTATACGTCGTCGCCGCCTCTCCTCCTTCTTCCCCGATTCTCTGCTGCTGCTGCTGCTGATGCTGCTTAGTAGCAAAGGCCTCCACCACGCTCGCGCGCCACACCGGCACCCCCCGCTCCACGACCCGCCGGTCTTCCAGCTGCAATTCGATATCAACGCGCGCGAGCGCAGGGCGAAAGTGCAGTTTCCGTTGATTCCCCAACTGCGCGAACCGCTCCGCAAAGCCCCGCTCGCGCTGCGCGAGGTCGGCGGGGATGGCGAAGGCGCTGGCGCGCAGGCGGGGCCAGAAGAAGGAGGAGAGGACCTGCACCTTGAACTCCACACCCTGCTGGCCACTCGCAGCGGCAGCGTGGGGCTCCGGAGGTGCAGCGGGTAGGCGCGTGCGCTTGGCGAAGTACCGCTCCCCGCGCTTGGTGGCGACGACCTTGAGCGCGGCATGAAACTGCGCGGGCGCCATGCGGCCGTTGAAGAGCTCCCACAGGGCCTTGACGGGCATGCCCTCCTCGGGGATCACGGCCTGGATGTCTCGCGGCGTGGGCGTCGCGGTGAGAAGATCGGCTTTAGCGGCGGAGTTGATGCGCCGGTTCAGGCCGACGGAGTCGCGGACATCCTTCAACATGACCTCCGCGGCCTGCAACTTCGTCGCGTCGAGGCGCGTCTTGAAGAGCTCGACAAGGCGCGTCTCCTTGACGTACTCCGGGTCCGGGGCCTGCAGGAGGTGCTGCGCCAGCACGGTCGTGACCTCCTTGAGGAAGTCCTCCGGGTCGAAGAGCCCGAGCACGTACGCCAGCACGTCCTCGGATTTGGAGGCCTTGTAGTCGGGCCCCGCGTCGATGGGGTCGGGGGTCCAGGTCATGTCGTCGTAGCGCAGCGTTCTGTGCTGCTCGCGGGTCTCCACGAGCGTGGAGTGGGCCACTTCGGCCGTGATGTCTGCGCAGACTTTGTCCGACTCGGCGGCGACTGCGTTGCCGTCTGCGTCGAGGTCGGCCAGGAAGCTGGCGGCGATGATGGCTACAGTGTCGTCCCGTCCGCGCAGGTAGCTGCGGAGGGGCCCCGCGACCTTCTCGAGCAGGACGCCGCGCGAGTCTAATAGTCGGAAGGCGTGGATGACGTTGGCATAGATGCTCAGGATGTCCGTCGTGCACGCGCCGGCATGCAGGAGGCGGTGCTTGGCCTGCGTGATGAAGCTCTCGCACACGTGCGCCTTGTCCTGCGGTGTGCAGGAGAGGTACTCCTGGATGTCGAGGAACGCTCCCGTGCTGGCGGGCCAGCTCTTGACGTAGTCGAAGACTGCGGCTGTGCGCTGGCGTCCGAGGTTCATGATGGCGATCTGGGCGAAGCGGTCGGCGTCTGACTGGGACATTGCCAGATGCGCGTTGCCAGTGAGCTTGGCGAGCGAGCGTGTCACGAAGGGCGTGACGTGGTCGTGGACCCATCGGCGCGACATGGGGACCACAGTCGTCTTTTCACTCCAGTCGACCTGGAAGCAGCGCCGGGTAATCGCCGCTCCCTGCAAGAAGCGATGCATGGCCTGTGAGAAGGCTCGCTCGGCAATCGCACCACCAAGCCCAACGTCGTGCAGATGGCCAAGGTCTATGCTATCCATGCTGAGAGCGCAATGGCACTCTCTGCGCTTGGAACACGCCTCCGGGTTGCTTGACAGGGCTAGAGAGTCCTTCATCTGCAGGTGGAAGAAGACAGCCAGCGCATCCTGTACCCTCGACACCGGCAGACTCTGCAGCACTTGCACATGCAATCTCTCCGCGACCTTCGTCCGGAACAGCTGGAAGACAGCTCGGACGTCCGCATCAGGCCCTCCCAGCGCCAGCCTTTCAAGCTTCTGCAAGTAATACCGCTGCGCTTCGTCCAGCAGCTCAACGGTCGTCGACAGCAACCCATGCACCTCCGCCCGCGGAACCGGCTTCTCCCAAGCCGAGAGATTCGGCCGAACATGCTGGCGGCAGTGGAAGCCAACTTCGTTCGCATACCAGGCCAGGAGCTCCTTCCTCGTCCGCGCCTCCCGGCAGAGCAGATACATCGACTCCGTGACATGGTGGCTGGCTTCCAACGACTGCTGGGCGGGCGCATCGCCGTACTGCAGACTCAGATAGCGTGTCGCCGCGCTCCATGCTCGGTTGAAGCGGACAGCTTCGTCGATGGCGGGGGGCGGGATGTTGAAACCGCCGAAAGGTCGTCCCGGGGAGGCGAGGACGCCGATGTTGGGCGTGGTCTCGGGGGTCGGTGTGGTGAAGTTGGCGGGCGGGAAGACCGAGGCGAAGATGTCATGGCGGGTGGGAGCGCGTGCTGTCGCTGCCATGGTGCATGGCGGCGTAGCAACGTGGAACAGCTGATGTTGATCATCACTGTGGATCAGGACGCTGGGGAGACGTGCCTGCCCGCGGAACCGATCCCGCGCGACGCGTTCAAGGTTGCCCATGACGTGAGGCTGCATGAAACCTGCCACGCCGTTGGACCTGGAAACCTGCAAACATTGGTGTCGCCAAGGAACGAGCTGTTGCGGCATCTACACCTTCCTTCAGACACACCGTCACACACCCATACCACCGAGGAACAACGTCGTCAGAAGCTGTGCAAGCGGCCAGACAACACCCCCCAAGACCCGAGCATGTCGAAACGATCAGGCACCGCAGGCAGCATGGAGCAGAAGGCCAAGGAGGTGGCCTCGGAGCCCAGTACACCTCCTTCCCACTCCTCCCATCCCCATCACACCCTCTGACGGTATAGTTTAGAGCAAGACAAGCAGGCCCGCCTCCTCTCCGACCCGAACCCGGGCCACTTCAGCATGGTGCGCGCCTACCACCTCGCCGACCTCATCACCCTCATGAACGGCTTCTGCGGCTTCATGAGCATCCTGTCCAGCATGCGCTACGCCATGGCCACCGCCGCCATCGCCACCGTCTCCCCGCTCGCATCGCAGGGCCCGAAGCGGGACCTGTACGCCGCGCTGGTGTTCATGCCGCTGGGGCTGTTCTTCGACTTCTTCGATGGGAAGGTCGCGCGGTGGAGGGGGAAGAGCAGTCTCATGGGCCAGGAGCTGGACTCGCTTGCCGACTTGGTATGACTCTACATGTTGTCATTGATCATATGGGCCAAGCTGACAACAGGGAAAGATCTCCTTCGGCGTCGCCCCGGCCGCCTGCGCCTTCGCCATCGGCCTGCGCACGCCCCTCGACCAGCTGCTGCTGACCTGCTTCGTGCTCTCCGGCCTCGCGCGCCTGGTGCGCTTCAACGTCACCGCGGGCAATGTCCCCAAGGACTCTACAGGCAAAGCCGCGTACTTCGAGGGTCTCCCAATCCCGACGAGTCTGGGCATCATCCCCGTGATCGCGTTCTGGGCGTCGCGGGGCTGGATCCAGGAGAACATTCCGTTGGGGACGGTGGGCGCGGGGTTGTTCGAGGTACATCCGCTTGTGGGCGTGTTCTTGGTGCATGGGTGTTGTATGGTGAGCAAGACGCTGCATGTGCCGAAGCCGTGAGAGCCTCATTTAGCGACGCGAGAGTGGCGCCCTTGACTGAGGTTGCTGATGCCGCCGCGGCGGTAATTACCTAAAAGCGAGTAGTTCAAGAGCGGGTGTGCCCGCGGCATGGTGGTGGAACTCCCGTTTTCCGCAGTCTGCGCGTCTAGGGACAACAGCCTTTCACCGTTTACTCCACGCACACGTGAGGAGCAACATTGATGAGGATGACGCACAACTCCAAATGCTGGCGTCCCTCCGTCACTGATACATCGACGAGGCGTGGTCGCACGGATCCTGCTGGAGCGGCCGTATACTCTCTCGACCCTTGTAGACAGGGAGAAGAGAGCGCATGGAGCCCTGAGCTTGGGCCACTGAAACGCTCTCCGCCCGTGTCGAGGAAGAGAGCGTAATACGCTCTAAGCTTTGGCCACTCAAACGCTCTTTACCCATATCAACGAAGAGGGCGCAAAACACCCCGAGCTCGGATTACAAAGCCTGCACTCGAGAGAGGGGAGCGCGGTAACGCTCCGATCCGAGCCCCTGTGAGACACCGAAGTCCAGGAAGCGTGGTACGCCCCAGGAAAGATCACGGTGCAGCGTAGGTGATCCATATTGGTTCCCAGCGAAGCCGGTCGTTATTGTGGACTACGCTTTTGCTCATTTCTATCCCCCTGAATCGCCGGGTTCAAGCCATACGTCTTACACAACTCACCAGCCTTCCATTCAGCTGATGTGCTGGGCCTCATCACAGCGTACACCGCAGCCACGCTTAAATCCCCCTTACAAGCCTTCACGCCCGCCGCGTGAGCAACAACGAGCAACTCGGCGCCACAGTCAGCGCTTCCACCTCGCCCACAATCTCCCTGATCTTCCGGAACGCGACCTGCACCACATCCTCCGCCGTCCCCACTTTCCCCGGATGCGCCGCCCGCCACCGCACCACCGAGCTGGACGTCGCCAAGCCCAACTCCGCCTGCGCGGAAGTCACCGCCCTGCCCATCTGGAACGGCCCGGGCGAACCATCGGGCAAAGACGGGGCCGAGGGCACGCCGTGCCGATCCCACTCCACGCGCTGGAAAGACTCCCTCTCAAACCCCGGGTTCGCGGCGCCATCCGTCCAGGGCAGCGGGAGGTCATCGTAACCATTCCGCGCGTACATGGTCCCCGGCATCTGGTAGTACGGCCGCAGGGCATCGTCCTCCAGCTCCGCCAGCACGGCCTGGATCTCCCGCGCGTGGGGCACGGCCGGGTGGATGAACGACGAGCTCAGGATCCACAGCGCCAGCGTGCCGCCCGGGCGCAGGGCGGTGGCCGCCGAGGCGTAGAAGCACGGGAGGTCGAACCAGTGCGCCGCCGTCGCGACGGTGATCAGGTCCACGCTCGCGCGGCCGGTGGCGGTGACGGCCGCGGCGCAGGTTTCGGCGGGCGTGACGGTGAAGGTCGTGCGGTCGGTGAGGTGGTGTGCCGCGGCGGAGGCCCGGGCGTGCTCGATCATGCCGGGGCCGGCATCGCAGCCGATCACGTAGGCGAAGTGGCGGAGCAGGTCCCACACGACTTTGCCGGGCCCGGTGCCGACGTCGAGGGCGGTGGTGCGGGGGCCTTGGTGGACTACAGGGTGGAGGTGAGCAGGGACCCCGGCTTCACAGGCGCGAGAGGATTGCGGGTGCAGGGCCATGCAAGGCGGAAGGCAGAAGGGATGGCAGCGAGCGGCTACAGGACGGAGGCCTTGCTGCAGAGAGACCATGCCGGCCACGGGATGGCGGTGGATGGTAGGGGAACGTTTCGGAAGAGTAGCAATGTTCGTAGCACACTGCTAGTATCGTAGTGAATGGGTGGGCTTACTACCAAGGCCGTCAGCATAGCCTCCCTCGGGCGCATAGCCTGCCCCATGAGTACGTACCATTTAAGAATGCTCTCGTACAACACCTCAGGATACGCGTACGCCCGTCCAATGGCATACTTCGCAGCGTCCTCCGCCGTGTACTTCTGGAAGACGGCCTCTTGACCCGCCATGATGTTTGATAGGGTGGGTAGAGTGGTGGATATCAAACGAACAATCACCTGTGCCGGGTATGTACTTCTATCTATCTCATCCTGCACACAACTGCTCGAGTCATAAGACGAGGCCTGGTGATCCTACATCAGGCCATGTCTCGTCGTTCAGCTGGTCATCGTCGGCCGATGTGAAGGTCGGAGCCGAAGGATCAGACAGCAGAGCTTCCACCGTCGTAGTAGATTGGTGGACTCGTACAGAGCTCAAAGTGCCACGCATTGTCTTGACATGGGTGTGCAGGTCGCGAAGTGAGGCTGTGCCAAGAATAGCTTGCTTGGTGCTCGGTGCTTGGAGTAGGAAAGCCTGGGAGGAGCGGCGACGGCAGGAAGAAATGGCCCGACAGTCCGACGCCATGCGACTCGTCTGATGATGGACGCAGAGCAGTCGAGGCAACGGCAGTTGTGAGATGGAGCAGCTCACAATCAGAACAGCGGAGCCAAGAGAAAGCAGCCTGCCGTTGGCATGTCAATACATGTACGTATGTACATCTCCATCTCCCCCCTTCCCAAACCACCAAAGCGGCTGCAAAAACTCCTCTCTCTCCCCTCCCTCACTCCCGCACACACGCAGTCCAGTGCTGGTCGATCTAAACGGTCGCAATCGTAATCGCAATCGTCGCCGCGATCGCCACCGAGTACCCGAACGCCGTCAAGCTGCCCGCGGCATTCGTCGCGCTCGCCTGCTCCGCCGGCGAGGTGCCCGTCGGCTGCTTGGGTGCTGAGCTCGTGGTCATGTTGGTCGGGATGGGCCGGGTCCACTTGTGCGATGTGGTCGTGGGCGTCGAATCTGAAGATGTGTCGGTGCTGGTGCAGGTCGTCGTCGAGTTCGAGTAACGTGTCGTGGCCGAAGTCCACGGGGTGTAGACCGGGGTTGGGACCTGCGGTGTTGTTGTTTGTGATGGCGGGATCGCGATGGTGGAGATCTTGGTCGTGCAGCTGGTGGACGTGTAGCCCTTGGTCGTGAAGGTCGAGACCGGGGTTGTCATGGTGGTGGTAGACTTGCTCGTCGGCGCGCTGGCGGTCGTGCTGGTGCATTTGCTCGACGGTGGCGTGGGCTTGGAGCTGGTGGCAGGCGTGACGGTGGTGATCTTCGTGGTGCAGCTGGTCGAGAGCGTGGCCGGTGTGGTCGGGGGGGGCATGGGCTTGCTGGGCTTGCTGGGCATCATCGGCGCGGGCATCGTCGGCTTGGGCGTGGTGGTCCAGGTCGAGGTGGTGCAAGTCGTCGACAGGCTGGCCGGCTTTGTGGGGCTGGTGCAGGTTGTCTTGGTGGTGGTCAGAGTGCTCAAGGGCGCCGTGCACCATGCCGGGGTGGTCGTCACGGTCTTGGTGACCGTCTCAGCGGCAGCGGCCAGGCCTAGACAGTGTCAGTGGCTGTCATGAAGCCAGCGTGGAGACAGACTTACCGAGCAGCGGCAGGGCCGTGAGCAGCATCTTTGCGAACAGCATTTTGGCGGTTGGTTGTTGTTGGTGGGTTCGTCGGAGTGCCTGGTTAGTGTATGTCGTGTAGTGTATGTTCGTCGCTGTGATGCCATGTCAGTCCATGATCAGATGCTGGGCGAGGCGGCAAGGCGAGAGTAGAAGGTGGTGACAAGTGCTGAGTGCAGTGTGGGTGGGTAGAGTGATGATGGAAGAGAGCTCGCTCACATATGGCAATATGGGATGCTGTATCGGATGATTGAAGAGAAGAAGAAGAAGAAGCAAACCCGCAAGAAGAGAAGCATTTAAGGGACTGGGAGATACGAACACGCCTGCATCGCCCGTCCAGATGGCAAGCAGGCACCGTCCTACGCTGCTGCCAGCTGCGATACCCACCTGCCGTCCCGACCTACCAATGGAGGAGGCGTGGGCACGCAAGAAGCGGCGCCTGCCAGATATTGTATGACATCTGGAGCGTGACAGTGACCCCAGAGCAGTCCTGTGGGATACCTGGAAGTCTCCAAGGAGGTCCAACAGGGCCTTGCCTTACATGTAGATGCTCAACCTTACGGGCAGCTCCCGGCTCTCATAGCAGTCGTGGGGCGTCGACGAGGACCTGGCAATGCTGTGAGCCCCAGAGGCGCCTTCTTGGGGCCATCGCTCAGACGTCAGGGGCGTGGTCGAATGATCACACTTGCTCAGATGTATCAAGTGCATGTGCTGTTGCCTTTTGGAAGTCGTTGTCTGGCGGAGGTGCAGGCAGCTCCGAGAGCGACTGACGTCGGCTCAATCCCGATGTGGATGTCCCGTCCGAGGAAGGGACAGATGGGTGCATGCATGCGTGCAGGGCAGCGGCCTCTCTTCCTCGTGCTGACCGCGATCGCTGAATGTCGTATTCAGCCCAGGAGTCGTGTGGGGTCAAATCGGAGACCAGTGCGGGACGTCGATCGCGAGATAGCACGTTGGTCTTGGCTGGGTGGTTCCTTCCTCTTTCGTTGAACGTTTCACCACGCGGCAAGTCGCGTATTATTGTTCCCGCTCCCGCCTTCTGTGTCTGTCAACAACAGTTTCTTGCAGAGTCTTCAATCCTTCGTCAACCACACACTCGCTTTTGCATCATCGACCTTTTCGCGACCGCCCAGCAGCGCGGCCACTTTCGCTTTTCGCCAGCACACCAAGAGACACACGAACAGCCATGCAGCTCACTCACCTAGCCGCCGCCGTCTTCGGCGCCGCCACCCTCATCTCTGCCGCCGTCGTGGAGCGCGCAGCTGGTAAGCCTGCACAACTCTTCTTCGCTCCTTGTCATGACTGACCGCGTTACAGAGACCGTCACGTCGGTCATGACGGTCGACCACATCCCCGCAGTGTCCATCTCGACGGTGTACTCCACCACCGAGATCACCGTCTACAGCTGTGGGTCGAGTGTCAGCAGCTGCCCGCTGTCCTCCACCTACACCGCCATCATCCCGGTCTCCACCACCATCTGTCCCGCCACGCTGACATCCATCGCCGGCCCGCCCTCATCTGCTCCATACGGGCTGCTCCCTCCGAGCGGTGCTTCGACGCCGGGAGCCGGGACGGCCAGCATGTCAAACTCCGCGGCCAGTACCAAGACTGTCTACTCGACCGTCACTCGCAGCTTCTCGTCCACTGTGACGATTGGCTCTCCCACGAGCAGCATGGTCAGCTCGGTTCCCAGTGCATCGCCTTCGAGTGGAAGCCCAAGTATGTCTTCGCCAGGGTCATCTGCATCGGGCAACTTCTCAGGCTCGGCTGCACTCACTCCATCGAGCGCTCCTCCAGCACCCTCTTCGAGCGTTGCAGGCGCCATTCCGGGGCAGGCAAGCAGTCCACTCATCATCGGGCCCACGGTACCGGGATCTGGTGCGACCAGCTCCGCGGCCACCCCAACAGGCTACCCGTACTCGCCGGCGCCATCCGGAAGTGCAAGCGGCCCGGCAAACGCAACCTCCTCTGGCAGTGCTTCATCGGCACCATCTCCATCAATCGGCCAGCCTGCCGCCGTTCCGTACCCTGCCACCGCTTCCAGTCTCGCGTCGTTCTCCAACGCGACGCCAGGCTCGGCAATGACTCCGTCCAGCTCTGCAGGACCGAACTCGGCGTCCGCGACGACATTGACATCCACCGTCACGAGCACTCTCCACGTCACCATGCCGACAAGCTACGCCACGGTCTCAAGCTCATCCGCCGGCGGCATTGCCAACGTACGTCTGGAAGCCTTGAACCTGGTCAATATTAGCTGACAGCTTGTAGAATGCAACGATGACCTCAGCAACCCTAGCTATAGGCAGCTATGCTCCGTACCTCCCGGCCGGAGCGGGTCCGAGCAGCAATGCCATCGGCGCGGTCGGGGCGACTGGTAGCGCCAGCATGGGCATGCCGATGGCGTCCGGCAACGGCACTGTCACCGCACCTAGTGCTTCCGTGCTCCCGTACACCGGTGCTGGCACGACTTAAGAGGTGGACTAGAAGCTTATGCTCTGCTTCACCATCGGACTCCTTACCGCCATCGTGCTCGTCTAGAGCCCGCAGTCCTTCGGCCAATACACTGGCCCCGTACCCTGCCACCGCTTCCAGTCTCGCGTCGTTCTCCAACGCGACGCCAGGCTCGGCAATGACTCCGTCCAGCTCTGTAGGACCGAACTCGGCGTCCGCGACGACATTGACATCCACCGTCACGAGCACTCTCCACGTCACCATGCCGACAAGCTACGCCACGGTCTCAAGCTCATCCGCCGGCGGCATTGCCAACGTACGTCTAGAAGCCTTGAACCTAGTCAATATTAGCTAACAGCTTGTAGAATGCAACGATGACCTTAGCAACCCCAGCTATAGGTAGCTATGCTCCGTACCTCCCGGCCGGAGCGGGTCCGAGCAGTAATGCCATCGGCGCGGTCGGGGCGACTAGTAGCGCCAGCATGGGCATACCGATGGCGTCCGGCAACGGCACTGTCACCGCACCTAGTGCTTCCGTGCTCCCGTACACCGGTGCTGGCACGACTCAAGAGGTGGACTAGAAGCTTATGCTCTGCTTCACCATCGGACTCCTCACCGCCATCGTGCTCGTCTAGAGCCCGCAGTCCTTCGGCCAATACACTGGCCCCGTCGCGCAGAGCATTCGGCGGCTCATCGACTCTGATTTTCCATCCACCACCACTACTGCTCTACCTTCGGCGCCAACAAAGGGCGGCTAAAACGCGATGCATGTGCTAGGGTTTGCAGTATACGGGGTGCATGTTTGAATGCTTTTCTGGCCAGTTGGCGAATACATGTACCATAGCGGAGCGTATAGCGCAGCAATACCATGAGGTCGATTTCACCAAAGCACTGGGCTGCTCTTGTTGGCCCGTCTCTTGACCCGCGGTGTGTTGCTGCCATCGACCTATTGCCGGGAGGTCTCGTGGGGACACAATCAGAGGAGTAGGTGGCTGCGATGACTGGCCACGTCCGGCTGCAATGGCTTGCTCGCCTGGCTCGTGGCATGTCGCCGGGGATGTTACCATTCAACGAGGGTCGGTACATGTTGTGGTTCCAGTCCGGGACTGGGTTGATCTCATCACGGCTGCGGTTTGTGTCATGATGTCACTTTCACATGCTTCCTCTCGATGATCCAGCGTCCACCCGCACCATTGCGACCGCTTCTGCGCAGATCAACGACTGTCACCTCGCTCCCATCGTCCTCCCGGTAATCGACATCGCCCCACAATGACCGCCCCCTTCCACCGCCTCCTGGCCTTCTACTCCAACAAATCCGACCACCCCAACACCCAAACCATCCGCATGACGGACTCCCTCCGCGGCAACCTCGCCCTCGGCCTCGACTTCCCCGCCGCCCTCGCCATCGCCGTCGGCCGCCACCTCGTCTTCCACAACACCGGCTTCCTGTCCCTGGGGATCCACGTCCCCTCCGTCAGCACGCGCACCACGATGCTGGACGGGATCCCCGTCGACGAAAAGCGGGAGTATACCCGCGCGGAGATCGTGCGCGCGGCGCAGCGGTCGGGGGGGGGTTTCATGGCGCGGCTGGATGCGCTGGGGTTGTGGGCGTTGGCGGCGGATGTGGAGACCGGGAGGCTGGCCGGGGGGGACGTGCTGGCGTTTCAGCGGGGGACGTTGTTGGAGGGGTTGGAGAGGAGGAGGAGGGACAGGGGGCAGGTGCTGCCGTTATATAGGGGGGGGCCGATCTCGGTGGCGGGGCATTCGTGGTTTGTGAAGAAGTTGTTCGATGTCGATGTCTACCGGGTGGATCACAAAGGGGATTGAGAGGGGGCCGTGGTTGTCGCGAGATTGGCATCGATGAGGCAGTGTGGGCTGCCGCGGCCGCCCCGGCAGACGAGTACATGGACAGCGTGTTGGCCGGTCCAGCCTCGTGCGCTCCCCGAGTCCAACACCATGGCCCGGCTCGGGATGACTGTGGCCTCGGCCCTCATGAGGACCACAAAGGCAGCAGGTCCTGGTTCTGCGCGAATGCGCTGCGCCGCTTCCCGCTCTGCAACAGTGGGAGGCTTCAGCACTGGCTCAAGGTTGGCGGCGTCAATGACGAAGCTTCCGCGCGACTCGCGCCTGCGGTGTACACGGAGTCCGCTGTGCTGCGGGCTCAAGATCCACGGCGAGAAGCGGTGTCTTCCTCGGAATCCGAACATTATACACATGGGTACGGGGGACACACGGCGATTAGCTAGGATTAGACGTTGATCGCTGGCCTCGAATGTAGCCACAGTATCACTGTTGATATTGTACTGCATTACTACTACAGAATAAGTTGTCTACGGTTCCAATTGCGTGCCTGCTATGTACGGATTAGCGTTCGCTTAATCATCGGTCTGAGCGGCATGATGCACCTCCGACCAGCTGTCCTGAAGCATGTGACAGCTCACTCTACATCGCCCTTCGCGACTGCGGACCTCTTGACTGATGGCTCTGGAAACGACCACACGATCACGACGATAACACCAGCACCCAGCATCCAGCCATCACCAACACCATGGTGCGCCTCGGCTTCTACGCCGGCGCGTCCACCGCGGCCGCCGCGGGATGCCTGCTAAAGGCCTTCCACGAACGGCCCAACTTCTACAGCGCGACGGTCTACCTCTCGCAGTCCAACGCGTGCCTGCTCATCCTCACCAACCTCCTCATCGTGCTCGCGTGCAGCACCTTCTACGCCCTGCAGCGCATCCTCTACGGCCCGCTGCGACCCATCGAGATCGAGCAGCTCAGCGAGAAAGCATGGTACGCCGTGTTGGACACGCTGCTGGCGATGCCGAGCTTTCGGGAAGACGTGGGCGGGTGGCTGCTGTGCATGTTTGTGCTACTGCTGGCGGGCAAAGTGTGGGGCTGGATTGGCGAAGGGAGGGTCGATGTGATGGAGCAGGGGCAGCCGACGTCGGGCAATGCCCGGCTGGCGCACGCGAGACTGGCGACGAGCTTGGTGCTGAGCGTCGTCTTTGATTTGGCCATGCTGGACTACTGCGTGGAGAGCGTGATGGCGGATCCGCGGCCCGGGATGATGGTCATCTTCACGTTCGAGTTCGCCATCCTGAGCATCTTCAGCACGTTCACGCTCAGCCGGTACGGCTTGAGCTTGGTCCAGGCACGCGTGGAGCAGCGGCAGATGGAGGAGGCGATCGAGGCGCGCAAGAGCGAGATCCGAGCCGAGCGGGCCGCGGCGAGGCAGAACGAGACGGCAGATGGCAGGCCAGCGCCCGCGTCGCCGGCGGATGAGGAGCCCATAGTGGTGGATGAGAATGAGGTGGATGTGCCCGGCTGGGAGGACAAGCGGCGGTACCTCTTCGCGTTGGAGGTCTTCACGGACTTCATCAAGCTGGTCATCTACATCGTCTTCTTCACGGTCAGCATCACGTTCAACGGCCTGCCGATGCACATCATGCGCGACGTCTACATGACGTTTGCCAGCTTCAGCAAGCGAGTGAGCGACTACGTGGCATACCGGAAGGCGACGAGCGACATGAACACGAGATACCCGGATGCCACGACCGAGCAGATCAGAGGCGATGCATGTATTGTCTGCCGCGAGAACATGGTCTCGTGGGAGCAGCCGGCGCAAGCAGATGCTCAGCCAGCGGCAGGCCAGCAACCAGCGGCGCCAGCCGCACGACGAGACGAGGGCCTGCGAGCGAAGAAGCTGCCCTGCGGCCACATCCTCCACCTGCGGTGCCTGAAAGCCTGGCTCGAGCGGCAGCAAGTCTGCCCCACCTGCCGTCGGCCCGTCGTCCTACCCACCGAGACCGCCGTCCCAGGCCAAGTCGCGGTCCCCGGAGGCGCGCAGCAGCCAGGCAACCCCGCGGCGCCCGGCGCACCGCCGCCGCAGAACGGCCGCGCCGTGCGTCTGGGCCGCGCGCGCATCTTCAACTTCGGCCCGCTGCGCATCGGTTTCCTGAACGGGCCGGACAACCAGATCCAGAACGTGCTGAACCAGCTGCGCAACCCGCAAGCGGCCGCGGACGCGAATGCCGCGCAGCAGGCCGCCGCGGCGCAGCAAGGGCCGAATCACCTGGGTCTGCAGGTGCCGTATCACAACCCGCCGGTGCAGCCCGGTGCGCTACACGGCACTGGTATGACGGGTGGGCCCAGAGCCGCGGTGCCGACGCAGATCCAGATGCTGCAGCTCGAGCAGCGGCTGCTGCAGGAGGCGCACAATCTGGGCCTCGAGCAGCAGCAGCTGGGCATGCTGCGGGTAATGGAGGCGGAGCTGGCGCGGCTGCGGGCGCAGCATCTCCCTGCGCAGTTGCCGCTGGGCACGGCGACGGCGGCGCAGAGGCAGGGGTTGCAGATGTTTCCCGGAGCGCAGGCGATGTTTGCGCCGCCGCCGCCGCCGCCGCAGCAGCAGCAGGAGGTGCTGCAGGGGAACGCGCAGCTGGCTATGGGGGTTGGGCATGAGCATTTGCCGCAGGGGATGGTGTTGCCGGAGGGGTGGTCGGTGATGCCTTTGCAGCGCACGAATGCGTTGCCGGGGGTTCATGTGCAGGTCCAGCCTGCTCAGGCGCAGGCGCAGGCACAGGCGACATCACAGACTTCACAGCCGACGGTAACTTCACAGTCTAGCGCCCCTGCAGCGCAACAGGCTACCGCACGGCCGGCGCAGGTACAGCAGGGCTCGACCATCGGGCCAACCGATGACACCGGCTCGCCGCTCTTCGTGCCTAGCAGCAGCAACCGCAGCAGTGAAGCGCAGCGCACAGCCGCCACACCCTCCGCACCACCCACCGAACCCCTCCGCGCACCGCTACCGACCCGCGAACCCCCCAGTCCACCGACCGCAGGAATCCCGCGTCCCTCTCAACCATCCGGGAGCAAGACGCCGTGGGCAGCGGACCGAGCGTGGAACTTCGCCCCGAACGGCGAGACGGCTGCTACTGGTGATCGACAAGCGTCGAATGCTACGACGGCGAGGCAGTCGAATCCTGCGGAGAGGTTCGCTGCGGAGGAGCCTCCGAGCGCGAGCGCGAACTCGGGTGGGAAGGGCAAGGGGCGCGCGGTGGAGGTCGAGGATGCGCCCGAGGGGTAAGAGTCGGGAGCGCGACTTGATTCCGGAGCATTGAGCATGGCGTTTGGCGTGCAGAGGTCAGGCCGCCCCTGAGTTGACACGATCTGGGGGGACACGTTGGGGTCTCTGGGGACGGGGAGTGGAACCGGCGTGTACAGTATCGCGAGCAGCAGCCTCATTGCGGCTGTCGAGCATGGACTCCCTCAAGCGTGGCGTACACATATTAGAGTTGGTCCTGGTCAGGACAAGTGTAGCACCACGACGGATTGTAACATACATCAGTCTCCTCCACGTCGCTGCTCATGCATTGGATATGTGCCTCATAGCCGCTCGTGTGGTGCCACTCCTTCGAGCAGCTTCATCAGGATCCTGATTCCATATGTCTCCGTCAGAAGAGTGTCGTGGTATCGAGTCCCCGAGGCGTCTGCTCGGCACGGAAGGGATTGGCACTTTATGACTGATCAAGGCATCTGATACCGCCGACCGCATGTCCTACATACAGTGGCTGTAGAGCTTCCGTATCGACCAACCCTTGAGCTCCAGCAGTCCCATCGCTCCTGCTCTGCTCTGCTCCACTTGGACAACTCGGATCTTTGGGCCTGTCAGTCCCAAGCCTGCGCTGTCTTGGACCTTCAGCTGTCGATCTCGCTTGGCTGCTACACGCAGAAGGTCCGGGAGGCGTCTCCCGATTCGGCACCCGACCATCCGTAACACGCTGCCTAGCATGAAGACAAGAACGTGCGCCGGCAGTCCAGCCGAGGTGGCCGGGACCGCCACTGGCGGGCGATGTGGAGGTGCGATAGGACGCCTCAGTTAGGCGTCCTGGCACCCCGGATGACTGATGATGGGAAGCATGGATCCCGGGGTCTTACATACGCCACCGGGGGCTGGAGGGGCTCGAGCCGGACACCTTCAGTCGCCGGGGGGGTGGGGGGGAGGGTTGCGGGTGCGCTCGCCGACGTCGCCCGGGTGGGCGCTGGATCGAGTGCGCGGTGCGCTTGGAGGGGTTGTTGATGGAGCGTGTCAAGACGACACGCTCCAGGCCTGGACTTGCGCTCGCTCTCGGATACCTGCCCAGGAACTTGCACTGTGCTGTACCGCGGCTGCGGCGTGGGGTTGCCCCGGATGCGCATCTCACCCGACTGCGCTCTGCACCAGGCCGGGCGTACCTTCTGCATGGGGCCTACGGTGCGGGAGGGAGGCCGTCTGCTGTCCTGCACTCCTCCGTACGAGAGCTGACACGCTGACGGCGGCGGGGTGCAAGATCCAATCAGCGCCCCCTGTTCAGCTGCGGGGTACGAACATGGCGCACGCTCACTACTGACTGTACAAGGCGTTGCTCGTGAGACGATGCGAGAGGTATAGAGAGCTCCACCCCATCGTCCGCTCCATCCGTCAAGGCCGGGAAGCGAATGCGACTGCATCCTTCCGAAGGACATCTGGCTATCATCCGTCACCATCCCACCAGACCGCCGATCCAGGCACAGCATATACGTCGACTTGCCCGTCGCTGGCAAAGACAGCCAACACCCGTACATCCAGCTTCATTATTGAATCTCGGGACATTGCAATAGGATGCACAACGCCTTCCTCCTCCCCCTCCTGGGCCTGGCGGCGCTGGTGGTCTACAAGATCGTCGCCACCATCGTCGAGAGCCGACAGCACGCCGGTACCGCCTCCTCCTCGCCCACCCCTCCGCCCGTGTCCCCTCCGCTGACGCAGTCGCAACAGCCCGAGCCAAAGAATTGGGCTGTCAAGATGCCCCCACCATCCCCGGCCTCGGCTTCCTGGGCATCCAGGGCGTGCGGGACATGATGAAGGCCGACGGCGAGAGACTCTTCCCGGATCTCCTCGTCGCACGGCAGGAGCGGGCGAATGAGGCCTTTGGCAATGGGAAGGTTTGCGGGACGTATAAGTTCCATACGTCAGTCTTCCTATACTTCGGCAACTCTGCTAGACTCTTGCTGACCCTTTGGCTCGCAGTCTCGGCCAGACGCAGTACTTCACGTCGGACCCGAAGAACGTCCAGCACATGCTCGCCCATCAATTCGCGGACTTTGATCTGGGAGAGGCGAGGTGGGTGTCCCATCTCCTATGCTGGAGAAGCGCGCTCTAATCTGCATCTCCAGACGCGGCAACATGATCCGCACGCTGGGCGACGGCATCTTCGTGCAGGACGGCAAGGCCTGGGAGCACAGCCGCGCGCTCCTGCGCCCCAACTTCGTGCGCGAGCAGGTCTCGGACCTCGAGCTGGAGGAGCGGCACGTGCAGAACCTGATGCAAGTCCTGCCCGTACAACGCGATGGCTGGACGGCCGAGACGACGATCCAGACGCTCTTCTTCCGCCTCACCATCGACTCGGCCTGCGAGTTCCTCTTCGGCGAGTCCGTCGACTCCCAGCTGGCCGAGAGCAAGACCCCCGGCACCGGCAGCGGGAAGAAGGACGAGCTGGCCTTCAGCCAGAACTTCGACGCCGCGCAGCGCCACATGGCGCAGGGCTTCCGCCTCGCGGACCTGTACTGGCTCTCCAACCCCGCGGCGTACAAGGAGAACAACAAGATCGTCAACGACTTCATCTCGCACTACGTCGACCTCGCCCTCCAGCGCCGCTCGCACGAGAAGAAGGCCGAGGAGGGCAAGCACTACGTCTTCCTCGAGGCCCTGGCGGAGCAGACGCAGGACCCCGTCGAGCTGCGCGCGCAGCTCCTCAATATCCTGCTCGCCGGCCGCGACACCACCGCCTCGCTCCTCTCCTGGCTCCTCCACCAGCTCCTCCGCCACCCGGCCACCTTCGCCAAACTCCGCGCCGCCATCCTCGCCGACTTTGGCTCCTACGCCGACCCCCGCGACATCTCCTTCGCCTCGCTCAAGTCGTGCCAGTACCTCCAGCACTGCCTGGCGGAGACCAACCGCCTCTGGCCCGTCGTCCCCGGGAACGCGCGGCGGAGCAACAAGGCCACCACGCTGCCGCGCGGCGGGGGCGCGGACGGGCAGAGCCCCATCTTCATCCCGCCGCAGACGGACGTGAATTACGCCATCCACGTCATCCATCGTCGGCGGGATCTCTGGGGCGAGGACGCCGCGGAGTTCAGGCCCGAGCGCTGGGTCGGGCGGAAGGCGGGGTGGGAGTACCTGCCCTTCAACGGCGGGCCGCGTAAGTCCTCCTCATCCTCATCATTGTCGTCGGCGCCCGTCGCCCGTCCCCGTCACCGTCACCGTCACTTGCTCCCGATTCATCCATGCATGATCGGAAGGACAAGGGGGTGCAGCGTGCTATCCATGCTGACTCGTGTCTGTGACCGCAGGCATCTGCATCGGGCAGCAGTTCGCCCTGACGGAGGCGTCGTACGTGACGGTGCGCCTGCTGCAGCGCTTCGATGCCATCGAGGCCAGCGCGGCCGAGCTGGCCGGGCCCGTGACGTCGAATCTGACACTGACGAATTGCCCGGGGCGGCCGGTGACGCTGCGGCTGCACGAGGCGGCGGCGTAAGGGGAAGGGTGAGGGCGAGGGTGAGACTGGGGAACTGTGGCTGGGGGGGGGGGGTCCCGGATGGGGAGACGGCGTTGGGGAGACGGCGCTGGGCAGCCGGCGGAGAGTCTTCTCGGTCGATGCCGCGGGCTGTAACGCATACGTGTCGAAGAAGGGGATTTCAAGGGAAGCTGACCCGGTCGGGTCGCCAGGCGAAGCGGGGCGTACTCCTCTCACTTCCACGCTCCCCGGGCGGTTATTGAGACGCGGCCTCCACGGTGCGCCCCGTGCACGTGTCGATGTCTTGCTCCCCTCTGCGGACGAGGACGGGTAGGAGCGCAAGTGGCGGCGGGCTCGAGATGCGGCGTGAGGAGCAGCTTTTGTCGAGCCCATGACGAAGGTTGGTAGTACATGTGTTAACGGACAAACAGACACGACGAACGCGCGGATGTGCTTTGGAAGCCCATACATCATACGTATCTAGATCCCCCACCACCCACGTCCGCCGGCCATGAGCGAGTCTCGCGAGCCCCCGGTGAGCCCCTGGGTAGGCCCGGTGCCGCCGGTGCGCACAGACGCCAGTAGTGTGGACCATGGTCAGGCTGGATCCGCATTGCTGCACGCGAAGTGGCAACGCATGAGGCACGCACTTGGATGGTGTCGCTGCTCCCGCCCGCGGCATGCACTGCCTTCTCCACGCAGCGAACGTGGCCGCGAGAGCAGGTCGGCTGCGCGGGGAACGCAGCTTCCGCCAGCTAATGGACGGGGCACCATCGCCCGACCGAGGCGCTCGAGATGGCCCGCGGAGCGGTACGGCACGGTCAGCTCCCAGCGAGTACTTGACAAGCGAGATCTGGAGTCCCGTCGTGCGAGGTCCTGGAGCGTGTAGCGAGCTTGGGATCAGTGCCGCGTCTCCAGTACCGCAGCCCAGTCCCGCCTCCTTGATGCCGTCCGTTGCCTACTCCTGCTTCTGACATCGTCAAGAGTGACGACTAGGATGGCCTCCGCGCCCCACTGTCCGCGCCGCCCGGGATAGGCGCATCTCGCTCGTAAGGTACGCTGACCCTGTCATCCTGCTCCTCCACTCCGCCCGTGAGCGAGCGATCCACGCCCCGCGCATCCCGCTCCTCCACCGCCCGCTCCACGGCGTCCAAGTTCGCAACGTCCTCGTCGCCAAAGGCGGGGATCCTCTCGTCGGCGCTCGACGGCTCACGGCGTATCTCGACGGGCGGGAGACGCATCTGTCCCGGCTCGCCGGCCTCCGCCTTCTTCCCCCCCTCTTCCTCCTTTTTCTCTGTAGGCGGCTCGAGCCCGTGGTCCTGCCTCGCGGGTAACTGCCCGCGCTGCGCCCTCCGCTTGCGGATCGCTTGCCCTGCCTCGCCTGCTTTCCCCAGCACACCGGCGATGACTTGCACGCACCGCATACTATCGTCGTTTGCCGGGATCGGGTACGTGACCCACGTTGGGTTGCAATCCGTGTCCAATACGCCAATCGTTGGGATACTATTGAGCGCGCACTCGTGCAGCAGGACGTAGTTCTCCGGCATATTCAGACAGACCACCAGATCCGGCTTCACGGCCGCCTTGTGCGTCAGCTGGTCTTCGAACCCAGCCGCCTCGGCATCCATGTGGTTGACCACGCGTTTGCGGCAGCGGCCGAGGATCTGCTGCCCATTGGTGATCGTGCCCGGGATCCACTTGGAGAATAAGTGGCAACCCCCGGCGCGCTTCGCAGCACCGACGACGCACTGTGCCTGCCCGTCCCGGGAGCCGACGAAGAGGATCAGGCCCCCACGCTCGGCCACACCGGAGACGACCTTGCAGGCGCGGCGGAGGTGCGCGGCCGTGGCGTCGAGGGAGATGATATGGATGGGGTCCTGCTCGCCGCGGACGCCGAAGATGTACTGCGCGTTTGCGGGATGCCAGAGGGAGGTCGAGTGCCCGATGTGCGCCTGCGAGGCGAGGAGCAACTCGAGGGTGATCTCCGCCGGGGCGGGCGGGTTGGAGAGCAGCTCATGGGGTTTGTAGTGCGGGGCGAGGGTGCTGCCGATGGCGCCCGTGACGGCCTTCTGGTGCTGGAAGAAGTCCCAGTCGGCTTTTACGCGGTCCAGCGCGGCGGGGGAGGGGGCGGCGGGGGCGGGGTGGGTGGAGAGGGCGGCTTGGGAGGTGCTGCCGCCGACGCCGCCGGCGATCTGGGCTTGGGCTTCGTGGGGGCTGGTGTATGTTTGTTCAATCTCGGAGGCGTAGCCGCGGCGCCAGGAGCGGATGGGGGAGGGGCCGGACCTGGGTAGAGCGCGGCGGCCTGCATCGAGTATTAGATACCATTGTGTGCGCGTGTGACGAGGGGACATACCGCGCCGCAGCAGCAAAGATCGAAGTATCATGTCTGGATGGCGTGGCCTGATGGTCGTCGTTGACAGCTTCTCTCGTCTCCTTCGATATGGCTTGGCATTCCCGCGGAGCTCTCTCGAGCTTGAACAGCCATTGAGATTGTGAGCTGCCCACTGCCTTCCGCTACATCTACGCACACATGTCATGAGCCGCCATGTCCCCTCCGCCGCCCTCTGGATCACCGACGATGTCCTCGCCGAAGCTTGGCGTCGCTTCGCCCGCGCCTCGCATACCCACGCGTCTCGGCGGCATGGCTGCACCGTCCCTGGACCGCTGGAAGCCCGAAGAAGAATTGCGAGACGACGGATGGGCCTCGCGGCCGCGACGGCTGGGGGCGGTGCGCTCGGTGTCGACTGGGGGGCGCTGTTCGGACTTGGCGCACGCCCGCCGCTGCAGCCTGAGAAGAGCTGGTCGTGGGAGGCCCCGAGGCAGTTGTCAGGAGTTGGAGTGGGAGAGGGCCCACCGTCCCCGCCGGAAACCGTTCGCCCGACAGTGTTGAAGCCAAAGCCGCCGGAAGCGGCGGTGCAAGAACCACCGGCGGTTAACGAGGCGGATGATGCGGGACCCCTACCATCACCAGTAGCCATTGCTTCGGTTGTGTCTGCGCCGTCAACACCACACGTCGTGGTCGAAGCATCATACGCAGCCACGCAGGCGAGCAAGGCCGCGTTCGAGACACTTCTTCGAACCCATGACAGCTTAAAGACGGTGGACGTGGATGTAATGCAGCAATGCATCACCTTCTTGCAGCGCTCTGAGGGTGAACGGCAGGCCGAGAACTTGCGTTCGCTTTTGCAGTGGCTGGAGAGCCGGAGAATCGAGACGGCCGCTCTCAACGCTTTCGCATTGTGCATCCACCTCGACGAGATTCGGCTACGGAATCTGGGCGACGAGCTCGTCGCCCAAACGCTCACGTTCGTGATGTGCCGTCTGCAGATCATGGGCCAGGCCGCGGAAGCGAGCATAGCGGAGATCATCGGCACACTACTGGCTGATCTGAGACTGCCTGCGTTGGAACTCATGTACGACCAGCTCCGCACGTCGTTCCAACGGGGTGACACTAGCACAGATACCATACGGACGCTTGCCCGCATCCTGGAGTTGAGCGAGGCTTACCAGGGCTCGGAGTTTGACCACAGGGCATGGTCCGCGTTCTACAGTCGACTGGCTAAGATGTTGGAGCCGGCTGAGCTCGTGAAACACCTCTACGGCCTGCCGCGTGAAAAGATGGCGCCAGTTCTGCTCAGATACTGGGTGCCTCGCTACGCGGCCCAGGACCGCGACGCACCAGCAGAGTTCCACGACCATGGCACTAAGCTCCTTCTGAACCTCGCGCGCGAGCCCTTCCAGGCCCCCCAAGTCTCCGACGCCTGTGACCGACTCTCCGCCGCTATCGCCGCAAACCTGACTACGAACCCCCTGATGCTTCTCATCCTCGTACTGGACCACAGCAGAGCCAACCACGACTCCTTCCTCGCCGCCCTCTTCTCCCTCCTCGCCGCCGGTAGATACCGGCCCCGAACCGCCGAACTCCTGGCCTCCATCGCCGAACACAGCACCCTCGGCCTGCCCGTCTCCGTGGCACGACAGGCCGTCCTCCACCTTGCCAGCTCACCCACCCGCTTGGGCCTCCTCCGCGCCGCCGACGCCTTCCGCCTCTTTCCCGCGCTGTCGGTTCTGGACTTCACGGAGCTCTTGCTCGCGCTAATCGCCCGCGGCTGCGGCACGCCCGACAACATCTTCACCATGCTGTGCCGGCAGACCGGGTCCGCTGACATCAACCGGCTCGAGTCCCGGCACAACCCCCGGTTCACGCTGCGGCCGGCGCACGTCGAGCTCGCGCACCTGGTCGCGTACGCGTGGGCGCGGCAGCCGCGGGCGAC
>JAWDJV010009420.1:0-56777 GCA_033119285.1 Teratosphaeriaceae sp. CCFEE 6253
GCGGATCCTTCTGCGACTTGAAGCGGAAGAAGATGGAGGAAGACATGGTTGTGGAGGATGTCCGTTGTAATGCGGCCAGATGTCGATTTCAGCCTGCGCAAGGTCGGGCAGCGCCCTATATGTCGCTCGTCGTGGTGGCTGCTTTCAAGTTGCGGAGCCAAGAAAGCGCGGATACACGCTATTGTTGGGCAGGGGAGAAGTAGTGAAGGTCGATCAAGCCTTTGCAGCTCGACAACAGTGGCACGACCGGAAACGCTTTGTATTGAATAGCTTGCTTCTCTGGTACTCCGACCACCAATCTCACTTCGCCAAAGCACAGAGGTATACACAAAGGTGTCTGAGACCGCGTCTCGTGGCAGAAGGTCTTCCTTGTCCTCCTTGATGACCTCAATGTCTGGGTGCAGATGTGTTTGCCGTGTTCACAGGCCGTCGGCCAGTTGTCTCACTCACTTACTCTCTGACAGACCCAGACTCGGTGGCGGATCCTCGTCGTTGGCGCATCCGCCTTGCGGATATTCAGAAATGGAGCGTCGAAGTGCTGAACGTGTGATCTTGATGAGGAGGCGCTGATGTTGATGGTGGGAGATGCTGTGGAAAGGGACGTTGTGGAAGGAGAAGAAGTTGAGAGCGTGACTCCTCCTTTGTCAGTGGACGGGTAAGGGCGGGATGAGCCGCGCTGACAAACCTTTGCGATGAGTCACGTGAGCCTCCGTTATCACGCTTGGTAGCCACATCTACATGCAGACTCAAATGCATCCCGAACGCCACGACTTGAGAGGATGCAAAAGATTTGCATGTCACCTACCACACATCGTGACGGTAGCAACCATGCCCAATACAGCGCCACTCCCCGCCATTGCTGCCCGCACGCAGTTGAGAACCGACCACTTCTCGAGTAGCTGCTGCACTTCACCCTCTGCTGCGCTCACAACCTCGCCCTGGGAGCCTTCGCCCGCCAATTCCAGAAGCCTGAGGTTCGCAGCAGGATGCATGATCATCAGAGTGAATGGCACTATGCTGGGGATGATACACGCGGCAGTAGCATGCAGCATCGCCGGAGTCAAGGATCCAGGCAAGCTACTTCCAGCGCTGACAGTCCGGGAGACATGGGCCAGATAGCCAAAGCATGCCGCGCTCAAACCTGCGAAGGGTGGCGCGGTGGCTGCACCGCGCTCGAAAATCGCTGCCCATTGCCTAACCGCGAGATCCTGGGGTGCGAGGAGTATGGCGGGGATGCTGATGAGGCTGGCACTCGCGATCATGCCTGGTAGGACTGATTAGCGGCGTATGGCTACCGAGGTGAGGTGGATATACCTGAAAGGCATGCGGCGCCGGTCACGCCCATGATCTGCGCGGCTGTGGTGTACGCAGACATTGACTTGCTGTCGTAGCGGATGAGGCAGAGGCTGTGAAGTATGAGAGCCTGGTACTCAAGTCAACAATGCATGAACGTATCTGTGTATGTGCTTGAAAGTACATGTAGGTCCACGCAGAATATTAGAGTCCTTTTGCATCAATATGACATTGCTTGCCCGTTCGCAAAATGACTGAGGTGCAAGAGCATTGATTAAGAATTACCTGGCAGCTGGTTGTGCTCCAGCGTTGATACATAGTGTCGCTGTACCACCTTATCGTCCCGACCCAAGGGACTGCTCGCGCTGTCATGGTATCGTACACCCATAGAGCTCCCAATCATGTTTCGCTTCTTCCCTATCCCGTGCCTGGAAGCAACAATAAGCAGTCCTTCCTCAATAGTACTTCCTCCCCTCCTCCCACTTCCCCAAACTCGTCTCGCTCTCCTCCCTCGGCTCAATCAATCTCTCCTGCGTGACACCCCCAAAGCTGACCCGGTTGCCACTCTTCCTCCGACTCACCCCCGTCCCAGGCGTAGTCCCAGGTGTCCCCTCGATCATGCCCACAGCGCCGACCCACTCCCACACTCTACCCACATCGCCGCTGCGACCCTCACGCACCATGGGCCTCACGTTGCTATTCCCCTCGACCTTCCTGCTGACCTTCTCCCACAGCGCCTTGCGCCGGGACGCGCTGAACTCCTCCCTCAATACGTCGTCGCGCAGCTGCGCCACAGCAATGTAGTTCTCGGCGTACGCGTCGGAGTCCCAGGCGTGCAATGCGGCTTGCGTGCTCAGCCGCTCGAGTGCTTGGGACGCGAGCTGCTTCGCCCTCGACTCGGTATCCCGGCCGCTGGTGATGCGATGGCGACCGTAGCTTCCGCCGGAGAGGACGAGCAGCAAGGCTACAAGCTGCCAAAGATACTGTCGAGCCGTCTCGCGTACGGATCGTCGGATGGCGCAGGTGAGTGGGAGGCGGGCGAGGCTGGTGGAGCGGAGGGTGAAGTGTGATCTGAAGGAGGGGCGGCGTATCTGTCAGTTCATGTACACCGTAAGCGTGCGTTCGAGTGAGGCAGGGATGCAAGACTTACCCGTCAAGGCCACTGACGATCTCCTCCGCTGAGTGGATCTCGGGGATCGCAGCCGCCCACAAGTCCTCAAACTCCTCGTTCGACATGCTCTTACGCTTGCTCGCGCCCACGAGGTTCTTGAGGTCGGTTTCCTTCACGTTCGGCTTGGCGACATCACCGCACTCGTACTGCGCGTTGCGTTCGCGAAGCTGCTCCACAGCGCGCTCCTTCACCATGTTGACCTTACGAGCCTTCGCGCTGTCCGGCTCACAACTTGGAGGAAGCGGCAGAGCACCACCAAGCGATAGCGGGTGCGGAGTGAGGACGAAGTCATGCTCGCAGACCGTCTCCAGCTTCTCGCCGCAATAGGCGTGAGGCGGGCAGGGCTCGCATTGCGGGCGAATAAAATCGGCCCAGTCTGGTATCTGCACGCCCGCGAGCTCCGTCGTGGGTCTGCCGACTCCGCAGTAGCCAACGTCAACCTTCTCCTGCCTCCAAACAGTGCCTAGACCGGCAAGCAGCGCCGTGATGATGGCCAAAGGGGCGACGCGCGCAGTGTTGTTCGGCGCACGCTTTGTTCTGCGCGCAGTCGGCACGAGCTCGCCAGTCTGCTCCGCTCTCACCAACTCTTGGTGCTCCTCTGGTGTGAACTCCTCAGTAGGATCGATCTGTTGCTGTTGCTGCCTGCCACGCGACGCGGGCATGTCGAAGGTTCGGCGCGTCGGCACTATACTGCTGCCAGCCTGCTCTTTGACCACGCGGATGCTCTCAGCCGTCCGCCTGCGCCTGTCTCGGCTGCGCTGCCTGTCCGCATCTCTGTTCGCGTCCTTCGCCAGCGGGGTCGCCGCGGTCCGCCTGCGCTCGGTGTCGCGGCTCCTGGATGACTGAGCTGGCGGGGGCGAGCTGCCAGACTGAAACACATTCTCGGCGGAGAAGGGACTCCCACCATCGCCATCTTCATCCTTGACCACGGTAGCGGTCGGGCGCAGCTTCTTTGATGCGCGTCGTGGCAATTCAGGCTCCTCTGGCAACTCCTCTACATTCCTTGCATGCTTGCTGCTCGCTCGCCTCGGCGTATCTTCAGGAGGTGCAGTGCTATGGCGTCCACTGCGCGGCGTGGGCGCAACATCGATCGGCTCTAATGTACTGGCTCGCGTGGTTCGGCGCGAAGATCTCGTACTAGCAGGCGGTGGTGGCGCGCGCATCGTCTCGTCCTCCTCATCGTCTTCTCCGTCTGCCGTGGCTTGACTGCTGGGCACATCTTCGATCCCGCGACTGGTGCGCTTCACGCGCGCATTTGCCGTACGAATCTTGCGGGCTTGCGGCAGGACGTGCTGGTTGAACAGATCCACCAGCTGACCTTTCTTAGCGGAGGAGGGGTAGTTGATGTTGTGCGCGACCAGGATCGAGCGTAGGCGTGGCATTGTGAGGCCCGCCGGATCGAAGCCGGGCTCCAGATACGCCTGTTCGTCCATGGCGATGGGTGTTGCTAATGATGTGATCGAAGCTGAGTATGCGCGATCGCAGTAAGTGATGAAGGCGTGGATGTTGGCGACTTCCGGACAGAGTATTAGTGTCGTGGCAGGCAACCGACACTCCAAACAGAAATAAACAAGACTGCCAGGTAACACCCTCGGGACTAGCCGCACGCGACGGGATGCACGAGAGCGTCACTTCTGGAAGAGCTCCAAGCACGCTAGCAAGGCTTCTTTGCAACAATCAGATCGACTTCTGCTTGTCCACGACAGAATGTTGTAGCTGATTCGAAACCTGTCATACAGCGACTAGCTCCACCATGGATCTTTGCGCGCAATGCTCAAAGCCGCTCACCATCACAATCGACCCGGACTCGGACGAAGATGATGCCCTCATGGACGCTGACAACCTCGAAACTGTTCCCGACGACGTCCATATTCTCACTTGCGACCACCACTTCCATTGGGAATGCCTGTTGGAAGCTTACGAGTACAGCTCCTGTCCGAAATGCGGTCAAAGCATTGTTTCATCTCCGCCTTCTGGATCCTCGTCGACTTCTGCAGACTCGCAACAGATCATGGTAGATCTGAACAACGAAGGCGGTCTCCAAAAGGCAATCGACATCATGCCTATACTCAAGGAAGAGAGCTACCTGCGCGCTTACCCAGAGGAACGCAAATGCCGCGCCTTCCTCGAATTTTGCAGCGAAGGAGACCATCGCGCCATTGCCGAGCTGCTCAAAAGCTGCGGCGAAGAGGAGCTAGCCGAGGACGAGGACGGCGATGTAATGACCGAGCAAGCTGGCCCGAGCAAGACCGCGGACGAGATTCTATGTTACCAGGATCCGATCGGCGACATGGCGTCCGGACTGCACGCGGCGGTGGCGAATGGACACCGTGAAGTGGCGTGGCTGCTGTTGCTGCTGGCGAGCGAGTATCCTAATTTCGAGATGCCGGCACTGGTGTTCCAAGAAGCTGCGGCGCTGGGCGTCATGCGCCAGGACGACCAGGCGGACAAGGTGGACATCCGGTCGCTGAAGGACGCGTACGGTCAGACGGCGGAGGATGTCGCGCGGGGCGTTGGGATGATCTGGAACGGGTGGATAGGCAACGGGAGACTTGCGATGCCCGGTGCCGCGTCAGGGAGGGCCAGTGGCCCGGTGACAGTGTAATGCTGCGCTGATGCGTGGCGAACCTCTGTGATGGTTGCAAAGCGTGAGTGATTGCATAGTCTGGCGCGTGGAGTGTGGTTGCAACAATACCCAAGCAATGAAGGTTTCTGAGACTCTTTCCTCGGGGAGCTGGACCGGTGCGACGCGGCGCGACGACACGCAGTCCCAGGTAATCCAGTAACAGCTAGTATGTGTGGGAAATGGAGCTGTTCAATCCCAGCGCGGGTACAGGAGCGCGGTGGTAACCACATGTGTACATACAACAGATACCACCATATCTCAGCCGTCTTGTTCTTTGCTCTTCACCCCACTCGCTGCTCTAGGCCTCACAACCCGGTGCCGGCTTAGCAATTGGCTGATGACATAGTGTGCCACATCCTCATCGCTCCAGTAACTCAAGTGACTCGCAATCGCAGCAATAAGATTGATGTCGAATACGCCCTCTTGGATCGCGTAGTCGACTCGTCCATTGGCATTCAGCCGGCGTACCTTCTCTTCTTCGCGCTTCAACCGTCTCGCTCGGTCCTCGGCGTCGTGCCACTCGTCGCTGCCCACGGCCCCAGCGCCGAGGTCGCGTGTCTGCGCATCCGATTGCACCGACTCGCGGCCTTTCTGGTAGCCTCCATACAGCGTCTCGAGGTTGGCGTCAATGAGAGTGGGGGGATGCTGGCCGGTCTTCGCAACAGCATCAGATGCGAGCCTGTCCTGCACATTGTCCGACACCTTCGCAATCTCAACCCCTTCCGCAGGCAGAGGAGCGACAGGTATCGCGCCCGCATTGACATTTGTCCCAGCGCTATGGCTCATGGAGAGCGGACCGCTGCTCTTGCCGATGCTGGTTTGACTTGTAGGTACGGGTCCGGCCTCGCTCCCTGTGTAGCCTAGCCCGCGCGTGAGCAGGCTAGATGCCATGCTGGACCACATGCTCGAAACACTTTGGCTTATGTGAGTCCCAATGCCGGTCAGGCCCTGGCCCATTGGGGCGCCGAAAATGCCGCGCTTCGTGTATGGCAGCGGCTGGGGCTTGAGCGCCGCCATGGCTGGTGAGATCAGTGGCTCGATCCGGTACGAGATTGGGTCAGTGGGGTGGAAGATGTTGTGCATGTTTCTGCACAGAGGCCTCGACTTCTCGATATCTGAGCCAGAAGGAGCTTTCGGGGCGCCGGTCTTTCGGCTGGATGTTGATGGTCCATCGAGCATTGGATCATCAGTGCTGGTCGTCATGGCGCGCTTCCGCTCGTGCTCGTGGGGCTCCCTGGCGATAATCGTACGACCTTTGAGCATCTGGAACAGGCCAATGGGCGACCCAAGTGCGTAGAACTCTTCAACAACGAAGTCGAGTTGCTGATGGCGACGCTTCTTCTGCGGTATGCCCTCCTTCGCTTCAGATGTTTGCCGGCAAAGAATGTCGAACATGATCGCCGACCCGAGGGAGTGACCGACCAGCGAGATCTTGCCGTGGAAGGCAGGGTTGCGCGCTACGAACAGTGCGTAGATGCGGTTGCATTCTTCCAGGACTATCCGCGAAATGTGGTCTTTGTATGCAGGAGACTGGTACAGCAGGATGTCAAGCGCGAGGTCGGTGATGAGGTTGCGAACAGCAGGGACGCCCTCGACCGTGATGTCGTCCAGGCTGGGAAAGTCTTCATCGTCTTCAACCTCCGCATCGGCGAGATCGTGCTCCTTGCGACTTTCCTTTCGGTTGTGTTTCAGGCTCTGCTTTGGAAAGTCAAGTAGATGGCGCCAGCAGATTGGGAGTACTTGTACGCGACTGTTGACATGCTGCGTGTCGAGTTCGGTGTTCAGCGCTCGCAGATCGGGAGAGTCTGCGTAGACTGACTTCAATGTCTTCCGAAACGTGTTGACATCATGGACGAAATTGACGGAGTCGATCCTCAATCCCAGCCGTTGACCTATGCCGTGAGTCACAAGGATAAGGTGCTCAATCTCGCGATCCTGTTCCTCGCCCTCTGTCTCCTTGTAGTCGTCTTCGATCTCGCGCTCATCACGCTTCCGCAGCTCTTCGTCCTGGCACTCCGGATCTTTGGAGGCTGGGTTCTCAAGCAAAGACGACATGTGGCGTGTGAGGTCTAGCCGGCGAGTCTCTGAAACACTAGGTCTATGCCCCTCTACCTCCTCAGCATTGGCTTCAGCAGTGCCTTTTGCATCCTGATGTGAAGACTGTTTGCCCGCCGCGTCCGGGCTCGTGGTAGCTTTCTCAAGCTTCTCATCCTTTTCGGTGACCTTCGGCTCCGGACGCACGTAGCCGCGAGTCATTTTCACGCCGGCGAAGTGGCCGCCACCTGCAAACCTCTGGTAAACGCTGTAGTTCATGCGCGAGTACAGGTCATCGGTGAGTAGCCAAGCTGTCGTACTGTCCTGGTAGGTCACAACGCTGTTCATGTGGCCGCCAAAGAGTCGGTATGTATTTTGCAAGGGCTCGGCTTGTCCATCCTCGGCTGCGATACTCTGCTGTGCAGCCCGATCGCGCAGGCTATCAGACGACACCTGCGGAGTAAGCTGCGTTGACGCGGGCGGCTTGAGGCCGGTTGGCGTCCATGACGTAGGTCTCGCTCGAGTCTGCGAGGTCGAGCGTGACTGCGATGCGCTTTGCGTGGTTTGCGCCGGTTGGGCTGATTGCAGCGTCCATGCCTTGACCTTCAGATAGCCTTCCTCGAGCTGAGCAGCGAGATTCTCATCGCACGGCCGCTGGACACTGCCCTCTTGGTAGAACCAGGTTCCTCGCCGCACATCATACACTGGCCCCAGCCAGTATGCAGGCCCCAGTTCCCGACGTCTTACGTCCACGTCGAACAAGTAGTCCTCATTCACGGGTACTTTGACGGCAGTCGAGTCATCCTTCAGACCCAGATTTGGCTTGCCGTCCGATCGATGGCCAGAGATGTCTCCGTCTGGCGGCTCCTGACTTATCTGTTCAGCGGCCTCGTCATCTCCAACCGTCTTTTGGAAGGCCGTTTCAATGGCCTTCGAGTCTTTGACCGAGAACGCAGCATATTTTCTCGGCTGAGCGGCTGGCTTCTCCTCCTTGGTCTCGCCGGCGGCCGGGTTGGGGCGTCTTTTCGGGACATCCACAGCATGATACCAGCAGGGCCGCGGTGGAGGACAGGGGTATTGTCGTAGACTCAATCGATGCCTTGGTTTGACGACATGGTCTCGTCCTTTCCGCTGCTGCAGCAATGCTTCCGGCTCTCCATTCTCGCCTTTGCTGGGGGGCACGACTGGGCTACGACTCCACGGTGAAAGCTTGCTGAGGTAAGATTGGCCGGCTTTATCCTGGCCAGACATGTTGACCTTCAGCGGCCATAACCAGATTTGGCGCTTACTCACGCAGACTACTGGTCTGGCCGTCTGTTGACACCCGGACCCGGAGCAGTATCCAAGATAGTGCGCTGGGTGGGAGAAGCGCGCCAATGTGCGAATCGGTCGAGTAGCGGAAGCAGCCTTCCGCCAGGCCTTGGAATCGAGACAAATATATCTAAAGGTTCCTGGCTGAGCACTCAACAACGCCCGGCCAAGGAGACTTCGTGGCTTGCGAACTTTCTTGATGAGACGGAAACAGGATTGATTGCAGGTGAAGTTGATGTCAGTTGCTCACCTCAGGCTCCACCCACGCGGGCGGGACTCGCCGGGACCCTGCTCAGTGCATCAAATCCACGCAGCTTTCCACCCGGAATTCTCCTCCAGCAAAATCGTAAGTTGTCCTTTGAATTGGGCACGGTTGTTGGCGTCATGGCGCGCGCCCATTCCTCGCCCATGACCGTGACGAAGCGTGGTTGCAGTGCGCATACATAGGACTGTACGGTTGACTGATTCGAAGTAGCCTCCCACGACTCGATACTGGCCGCCCCATCCATCAATCTAGCCATGGCCGAGTCCGCAGAGAAGACTGCTGAGCACCTGCATATCGAGAAGCTTGTGGAGACGAAGCTGCCCAATAGTCCAATATACGCATTCCTTCTGACTCCCGTCAAAATCACGAGCGCCTCGAAGGGCCATGTGATAGCGCGCCTGCCGCTCTCCGACCAGCACATGAACAGCATGAAAAGTCTGCATGGCTCCGTCACCGCGACGATCGTGGACTGGATGGGCGGGATGGCCATCTCCAGCTATGACCTCCGCCCTGGCTCCGGCGTGAGCGTAGACATCCACGTCACCTATCAGAGCGGTGCAAAGATCGGCGACGAGATCGAGATCGAGGGCGTTGCAGAGAAAGTTGGCGGTAGCTTGGCCTTCACCAAGATCAACATCTACAAGGTCGAGGAGGGCAAGCGAGGCAAGATCGTGGCCACTGGCACGCACACCAAATACGGCCCGCCCAAGGCTTCATGAGCGCGAGCATTGTCTGCGTGTTGCCTCTGCATGCGCACATCCTGGCCTTCTTTACCTCGGCATTCTATTCTCCGTGGATGACCGCAGTCACTCTATACCAGGGAGAGAGACGTCCTGTCGTGCTTTCACAGTCATGGCGAGCGTTCCTGTGAGCTGATGACTATGTGCAATAGACTACATAGAACATACATATACTAGCTGTTCGTCGAGACAGGTGCTATTGCGATCTCGCTCTGACTCCCCAGTCGCCGTGGCACATTGTGAAGTGAACGCACGACCAGACAACGTTCATACTGCACTCATCCCAGACGGTTATTCTCTAGACCTACCGGAATAGACGTAGCCATGGCAGGGAGTCTCGTGGCTACAGCCCTCTCGTGCAGTGAGCGGATTACTCTCGGGCTGCAGCGGTGCCCGTCGTAGCACATTTGACTAAAAGGTTTGTGCGCCCTCGTGGTCAAGACTTGAGGCACCAGTCCTCCTGGATACGGTCGCAGGATGACGACTGGAGGCTTTTCGATCAGTGTCCCACGCAGCACTGTGAATCTTTGCTGAACAGCCATGGATGCGCGCCGCTGGCTCTCATATACGCCGGACCCATCCGCCCAAATGGTCCCTTGCACTCATGCGAGCAGCCTACGCAGAAACGATGGGCGCGTGACACCTGCAGCGGCAGCAATGCGATGCACGAGGCTCGGCTGTGCACGTAGGCTGCGTGCGCATGGCGATCTCGTCTGCACCGACGATCCCACCACCACGGTCGCCCGGAGAACAGAGACACACCGACCGCAGCTGTCAAACGATTGTCTGAGGCGGACAATGTCTGCAATGTCTTGCTCGCGAAGTACGTTGGGGAGAGCTGCCCGAGGGTCCGCGGTCGTACGCAGCGCCTGTGCGAGGGGGATCTGTGGTCGGATTGCGTTTGCCCTCTGCCAATCATCGGCCGGCTCGGAAGCGTGAATGAGCGGTGAACGCACCCCGCTGCGATCCGCGGCCACATCCTGGATATCGCCGGCAGGCATCTTGCGCGTCGGAGGGAGAAGCTCGTTGCTAGCATGGGGCTCGTGAAGACCCAGGAAAATTGTCGGGGTCGCGCAGCCGCGTTTCACAGTGACTCTGTCTCGTTCGGGAAGGCTGGCACGCCTATGAGACGTCGGGCACGCCGTGGAGGAATGCTCGTGGCACCGTCAACCGCGAGCTGTGGCGTTTTAAGGTTGCCTAGCCTGGCGACGTGGTCGGTTGCCATTCGGCGGGGCACCTGGGTGGGTGGACTCGCTATCGCTTCTCGTGGTTCAGGCTGACCGCCGCGATCATCATCCCGGCCGGAGCTTGCCATCCAATATAGCACGCCACTCGCGGACGAGCATCGCCGTGCCGTGGGATGCTCTGGCGAAGTTGACCCCGGACTCAACATGCTCGGTCATTTTCCGGATGGTCCAGGCTTCCGCACCAAGCTATGCCGCATCACATGCATTGCAGCTGCAGCGGGACGCGGTAGCCGTTGGAGAAGCGGAAGCTAAAGCGAGGCAGAGCAATCCGGGAGTCCGGGTGCATGATGCGATCTAGCCGGCGCCTGGACGTCGTGGCAAGACAGTTCGATCGTCAGTGCGATCATCGTACGCGTGCTGGCTGGTCTCGCAAGCGGTACGAGCGGCGACGATAACAACAAGCGTGCCACGGCGAGACGATCGATGATGCCGAAAGCAGGCTGCCTACCGGAGTCCATCGCCTCGATCGCCTCGGAGCAACGTTTATGGAACGTTCGCCGGGGGTCGCGATATTGGTGTCGGTGTGACGATGGCCCGTGCTCGCTCCAACGTGCTCCACGGTGTCCTTGCTGACAACGAGCCATGCTTGTTCACGTTGTACAAGCCTCGGCCGGTGGTATCGAGATACGGAGGTACAGTACGAGTCCCACATCTGGCTGTGATGAACGGAGACACTGTTCATCTCAGGCCGGGGAGCGGCGCCATCAACCCACACCACCCGGCGAGGCTTCGCCGATGATTGGCTGTGGCGGGCCGTGAAGCCTGGCTGTAAGTCATCGCGCACCTGCTTTTGCCGGGGCCGCGAGAGGGACGAGCTTGACCCGGCAACTGCTCGGACTGCAGCGGTCGCGCCCAGGCCGACTCCAGAACGCTCAAGCCACGTGCCTGGAGTCCATGTGTAGTCGAGATAGAGGAGCAACGTGGAAACACTCGCCGTAATCACTGCCCTCTCCGGGCGTCCGGCGACAAGCGTTTCTCGTCGAGGTGCCGCACCCCAGAAACTCTGTCCCCATGCGGCCTAGCGTGTCGGAGCTCACTTCACGCTCATTCGCCGCGAGGACGGTGGGGGCTAGCGAGTCTGCCATCGATTGTTCCGGTGTGGCTTGTCTGGATCCTGCGCCGTCACCTCCCCGCCCAGCAATCCCATTGTTCCCGCCAGAGACACCGACGTGACTTGTGTTGACAGCCGTCCGCCCTCGCGCCGCGCTCCTCTGCGACTGCCTGCAGTACATGTAGTTGCACCCGGTCGCGCGCACGAGATCTCGAGGCTCCGAGCGGCGAGAGCACGCACCGGCGATCATCATTGAGCGGCGCCTGGCATTCCACGATTACCGGCGGGCCAAGCGAAGACCTGGGCCAGCCACCGTCTCCACTCTGCCCGCCCGCTAGATCCTTGCCCTTGGCTCCGTTGGTCTGGCGCGCACGCCGCTCGACAGCACTTGTGTCTCAGCAAAAGCGAGCGGCCACCGCTTTTCCGGCGCGCTTTCCAGACACTGCATCCGCCTTGCATCGCCCGCGAGACAGCTCGACAGCGACTCCACGAGGTGCTGCACTTCCTGCAAAGGCGCGGCCCGCCCACGCATCCAAGACACAGCTTCCCGCACACCTCAGCCAGCAGGGCAGACAAGCGTCCTTTCCGCTGCAGCGTGCATTCGAGCCTCCACCGAACCATCAGCGTACCTTGCGGCGGCGCAAACGGAGCTCCTCTACCGCGAAGCTCACTCGCTCCGCCCGATCGCGCCCAAACCATCACGTCGCTCCGGAAAAGGTATTCTTCACTGTCCATCCTCCACCGCCCCGCCCATCACACCTTGGTCCGTCCGGGAACCGCTAGTGCTATCAAGCTTAGCGCAACCGAGACACCACCCAACCTCTCAACTTATTCCTTGAGAAGCTCCCCCCGCCTGCACTTGCGAGCCCGCTCCCTCTCATGCATTGCATCTTAGAACGACAGGGTGCGTCCGTAGTCGCCGCTTTGTACATGACCTGGTGAACGACTCTTGCTAATGTGAATGCTCGACACAGGCGTGTGAGGATCAAGGGATCGGTATCGATTGACCACGACTCACGAACCATTACGACCTTAACGACCTTGACGAGTGCTTCGCGTTCACGGCTTCCTTGACGTCCATCAACGGCAGATCGTCAGCGCCCGGTGCACGTTATCATTCAGCATAATAGACGACATCCCCGAAGTACACGGCCCTCCACGATCGGAAGTTAACGAAGCAGCCACTCGACATCGTGGTCTAGAGCTCGAAAGCCGACTCCACCACAACACCGAAAAGCTGGCGCTCCCTCCGTTGTCTCTGGTCCAAGCACGAGCAGACGAGACCCAGTGGCACCCAGCCCCATTTGCGCCGTATCCACCCCAGGCGCAGCAGCAGCAGACTGCGTCTTCTGTTGGCTCCTCGCCTCGGCCAGGGTCATTCAGTGGATCGTCGGTCGCCAATCTATCGCACCACGACAGCAATACCTCGTACGCTTCGTCCTTGCAAGGGTCAAAGCTGAGCAATCTCCAAACGCCGTCACCCGAGCAGGGGCCTTATCCACCTGGCAGTTATCCAGCACCCTACCACGGGACCCCCCAGCAGCACAACCCGCTAGGCTACGGCAGCATGAATCAAGGGCAAGCGTACCTGGATGTGAGCCAGTCCCACGCTCCCCCTCCCGGGCCAGCTTCCAGCATGGGGCAATACTCAGGCTACGGTCAGCCGCAGGCCTTGCAGCCAGCTTCCCACAGCTACGCGCCAACGGGATATGGCTACTCCTACCCGAACACGATGGCACCTATGTCTGCGGGCCACCCAGTGACATCAGCTATGGGCGGGCAGATGGTGCCGCAATCGCTACCGCTACCGACAATGGCGTCAAATGCGCAACAGCCGCCCGCCAATGCGCAACAGGGCTTCGAGCGCACATTCGATACCTCCGGCCAGGTCGCGCCGCCAGGTATGAAGCCAAGAGTGACGGCTACGTTGTGGGAAGATGAAGGCAGCCTGTGTTTCCAGGTAGAGGCCAACGGAGTCTGCGTGGCAAGGCGCGAGGACAACCACATGATCAATGGCACAAAGCTGTTGAACGTAGCTGGCATGACGCGTGGCCGGCGCGACGGCATCCTAAAAAGCGAAAAGACACGCCACGTTGTCAAGATCGGTCCGATGCACCTCAAGGGTGTCTGGTACGCTGGTACAGTCTTTGAAGAACGCGACGCTATGCTGACCGGGCGGCAGGATACCGTTCGACCGCGCGCTAGACTTCGCGAACAAGGAGAAGATCACGGAGCTACTGTACCCATTGTTCGTTCATAATATCGGCGCGCTACTGTACCACCCGACGAACCAGGCGCGCGGGAGCATTGGCAACGCGGCCATGGCAACACGTCGGCCTGACCAGCCAGACTACATGCGAACACCGCAAGGCTCGCAGCCGCCGGCACTCACGCACCACCATTCGATGAGCAACCCGATTGGAGCGAGCATCCCGCAGCCCCCCCATTCGATTGCGCCTCATCCGGCATCTGGTAGGCCTGGCCTTGATAGGGCACACACCTTCCCAACCCCTCCAGCAAGTGCAACCGGTCTGACCATGGGTATGGGACACGCAGGCAGCTCGTACGAGTACAGTGGTGGGCACGCAGGCGGAATGGACCCAGGTCAGCCTCTTTCCATTGACACCGGCATGACCGCGAGAACTATGCCAACGACTGCAGCTTCCTCTCCACCCGGCACTGCGCACGGCATGCAATACCAAACCAGTCAGCCATACGATGGCTCGAGGCAGATGTACTCGGCCGGTCCCGCCTACGGTCACTACGCGGCTCAGCAGCCCGCTGGCCGGTACCCCGGCGCGCAGAGCAGCCCAAGCGACGTTAAGAACGAGATGGGTCCACCAGCTCGCGCCGGTGCGGAGAACAACGCTCCAGAGCACAAGGGTCACGATGGCTACGCGGGGCAGCAGGACGCGGAGGGTGAGCATGAGGGTGAATATACCCACACCAGTGCGTCCAATGGCGCCGGGCGGCACTCGTACTATTACAAGCCTAACACGACGCCAGGACCGGTCCACTCCGATCCCTCGCACATGTCGCCGGAGATGAACCACTCGCCGCACCAGAATGGTTCCGGCCGGGCGACGCCACGCTCTGCCAATCCGTACCCGGGATACAGCACGCCCCAGCGGGCATCGCAGCTGCCGCAGAGCAATCTCAACTACGTCATGGGCAACGACGCCCGGGCTGGCGCGCCCAACGGCGCCGAGCCCTATCCGGCGCAGGGTGGCTACCAGCCACCGCAGTACCCGGCGATGAACGGCGTGCCGCAGTCCAACAAGCGCATGCGCGAGGACGACGGGGATGACTCGTACGGCACGCCCATGAGCGCGGGGGGCGACTCGAACCTCAAGCGCCAGCGCACCGACCCCGGCATGGCCCGCCCGATCAGCCAGCCCTCCTCGGTGAAGGCCGGCGGGATGAGGCGATGAGTCGGCGTCCGGCACTTTCACCCGGAGCGACGACTCTGGGTTCCGGCCAATCTTTCCTTTGTCGATTCCGAGACGCGCTCTACTACTGTACCTTTCCGACCACTTGATGATTCACGACCACGATTTTACTGGAAGTCACGATAACGAGGCCTGTTCAGGCGGACACTGCGAAGCCATGTGACGAGCGATCGGCCGTCCGTCAAGGACGCTCTGCTTGGCCGCCTGGCTGAGATGGCGTGCACGACTGGGATCGGGCTCTCTCGTACTGTTCATTCCCTTCATGTGGAGGTGAGATGGATCTTGACGGGCTGCTCAGTGCGCTCCTTCGTGCCGGGCTTTCCGCGTCAGCTGATGGAGGAGCAAATGAGCAGTCCGGTCAGGGTCATGAGGCTGCGTGGCATGGCGGATGGCGGGATCGTCGCACATGGCAATGAATCGTGAGCCTGCACGAGGAGGAGTGGTGCAGCTAACGCGCCGCGATACGACACGCTGCGATGAGCAATGAAGATAGAAAAGACAGCCAAGTTCCAAAAGTTTTACGTACTCCTCATGCAGTCGGGGGTAGAACGCTGCAGTCCAGCCAGAACACTGATGACGTGTTCAAACCTCCATGCTCAGGAACGTCCAGGAGCTCGAGGTGCAGCCGCTTTCACCAGACCATGCGTCGAGCCCAACCAGGCCGAACCCTACCCAACCCAGATCCCGTATTGTCTCGCGGACATCTGCATCGTTGGCGTGCCGATCAAGACACACTACGAGCTCCGAGCAGTCGAAGCTGTCGGTGAGCTCCAGCATGGCTAGCAGTCTGGATTGAAATGTCAGCTTCCATGCCCTTTTGCTTCGACAGCTGTACGTACCCAGGCTTCAAGTCTTTGCCGATGACTTCGGCATCGAAGAAGACGAACATGCTACGCTCGTCCTCCTTCTCAGCAACAAAGCCCCGGAACCGTGCGCCGCCGATGTAGTCGAAGACCTCGACATACCCCGTGAGCATGCCGCCAGGCTTCGAATACACCCTGCCGTCCGGCGACGGACTCGGCGTCGGCAGGCCGCTCTGCAGCACGGTGCCGCGGCTCGGCACGTCGACTCCGTTGCTGTGTTCTGATTGCCCGTCCATTACCAGCGAGGTCTGCCGACCAGTATCCTCCTCAACCGAGAATACAGTCCGCATAGTGTCGCAGAAGAGTCTCTCACACTCTTCCGTAATGTGACGGGCGGCGTCTCCGCTCCGCGAGCGGGCCGTGAGGCCTGGACGCCGGCCCAGGGGTCCGGCGTCCGGAGACGGCGGGGGGGATGGTACGCCTCCTGGAGGCGCCTCAAAGCCACCTACATCTAGCCGTCAGCGGATGTGATGGTTGTGGCGGATGTATGGAGTACGTACCACCCCGCTGCTCCCCCGCTCCTGGCAGAGGAGAAGTGGAAGCCGGTCAGCGCCATGGTCGCGGCGTCGACGGCGTAGGCAGATGCCTGAGTGTTCGCACGCCGCGCGGACTCGACGGACGTGCGGTTACTACTTTTACTGCTTCGGTGGTTCTGTAACATCGCCATGGTATCTGCTAACTGCCACGGTGAGGACTCGGTGTGAGGTGGCGCGGTAGAGGCTGTCGAAAGCGTTCGCTTTTGTGTTGCGCAGGTGCTCGTCTGTAGTGTAGCGTCGATGAGTGCACTGGTAGGTGGCTGCGAGGACGTAGAGTGAGTGGGTGATGGTTGGGTGGAGAGGTGCGCGGCTGCCGTGGAAGTTTCCGGATCCGATAGTGACCATCACGTGACGGTCTGCCAAGCTTGAAAAGCAGCGTTCCCCAAACGTTGACTCGTGTCGGGCGTCACCTCACAACCACTGTCAATACCTTAATGGGCCGTGATCTCTCAGTATCGATGGCTCCGATAGTGCACGTACCCAGGCATATCTCCCCTTCATCAGGTCGGCCGATGGCGACTGCCCGATGAAGAGACGAGGCCAATCATCATGGATGTACTTCCCCTCGTGCTGAATGACTGCTTGATAGCAGTCGCATCGACCACCGCGTCGCGACTGCGCAAGGTAGGCTGTACTACGCGTGCGTCCGGCGGCCTTCACGATTCGCGTCTCTGTTGAGCTTCTATCCATCATCATCCCAACTAACCCAACAGCGTTCTTGTATATGCCGTTCGGCATGCAATATGCCATCTATTGGTAACAAGCGTCGAGCCCCCACGGACCAGACACCCGCCAAGTCTGTCGGCAGGAAGAAGTCCCGCATCTCCATTCGCCGCTCACGATCGCCATTGGCGACAGCGTCTGTTACCGCCCAGCCAAGAGAAACCATTATCAAGCGCACAGCAACCCCGTCGGGTCTGACCAGACTTCGACGAACAGCCTCAAGATTCTTCCGCCGTATGCGTGTCTCACGTCGTAAGTCTTGTCTGTACACTCCATGGCTCTCACGCTCATAGACCACAGAGTCCCAAAAGTCGGAGACCACGGATGGTACCTGCACTCCACAGCATCGCACGGCCACGCCACCCCCAACGGCGATGTCACGAACACGCAGCTTTGAGTCACGCCGCTCGTCTTCCGACACAGAGCTGGTCCTGATAGCTCAGCGCAAGCGATCGGTTCGGTTTCGTGGCTTTAGTGGCAGCCAGGTCGATGGCAACAACAGTGAGACGGCCTCGCTCGGCGTACGGCCCGGTTCAGGCGAGTCTCGCGCCAGTGGCATATCCACTAAGCTCTCGGATCGTATCGCTGCTTTGGAGGACAAGCTGAACGGCAACCTTGGTACATCGACAATCGTACGCCGCGCCAACCTTCGCACGAGGCCGAGTGTTCCGTTCATCAATACCAACGTGCCGACTACGCCGGTGAAAGATCCTCAGACGGACGATGGCTCGCCGAGCACAGCCTCTTCCCGGAGACGATCGGGTCAGAACGCCGACTGGTCGCCGGCCAGCACTGCATCCACTGCCGCGACATCTTTCACCTCACCTGGCTCGTACGTGTCGCGCTAGAAGCGTACCACGCCGGAAGAAGGACAAGCGAACAGCAAGAGCCTATCGGCTGACAAGGATGAGAATGTGCTGCCCCCAATCGAGGAAGACAGCGGCCGCTACCTGCTCATCCCCGTACAAGAGACGGAGATCACAGCCGAGCCATCCACCGCAACCGTGGAGCATGTCACGGCGGCCAAGGTCTACCTCGAGACTCACTTCTACAATCTCCTGCTGGAGCCTTCTTCGCCGCGATCGATCCGTCGTAAGCGGTTCGAGCAGACGATGATTGACAAGGGCTTGTCTCACAGTGAGCGCATCATGGCGCGCGAAGAGTGGCTCTGCACTGAGAGCGACCATCTTCGCCAGTTGCGCGTCCTCAAGGCCAGCTCGATAGCGAGGCACAACGTCAAGGGCATCTCCATTGCTGGCTTCGACGTCATCCGCGTGCTCGGCAAAGGCAGCTTTGGTGTTGTGAGACTCGTCACCGAGAGTGGCAGCAGTACTGTACCTGAACCGCTCAAGGGCAGAGGTGTCGACGAGGGAGACGCGGGATCGGTCGTCACGACCAGCATCAGCAACATGGATGGCACCGCAAAGCGCAACCTCCCCACCGGAAAGGCCCTTGCGGACGTCTTCGCCATGAAGGTCATTCGCAAGTCCGAGATGCTGCGCGCGTGTCAAGAGGGCCACCTGCGTGCCGAACGTGACTTTCTGGTCAGCGCAGAGAGCTCGAGATGGGTCGTGCCGCTCATTGCCAGCTTCCAAGACAACACCAATCTATACTTGGTCATGGAGTACATGATCGGCGGCGACTTTCTGGGCCTGCTGCTGCGCGAAGATGTGCTCGAAGAAGGGGTGGCAAAGTGGTACATCGCAGAGATGATCCTCTGCATAGAGGAGGTGCACAAGATGAAGTGGATCCATCGCGACGTCAAACCGGACAACTTCCTCATCAGCGCTTCTGGCCATCTCAAGATCTCCGACTTTGGCCTGGCGTTCGACGGCCATTGGGCGCATAGTCAGTCCTACTTCTCGAATCAGCGATATAGCCTGCTCGAGAAGCTTGGCATCAGGATCGATGGAGACGACCAAGACTTGGACGAGGAGCTGGAAGCAAAGGCCGCTGCGCTCGATGATGGCGGCGAAGTCCGAGTCAACAACAAGGCCAAGCCAAAACTCGACAATGAGGAGAACGCGAAGCGTGAAGGACTGCTCAACTATCGTAACCGAACCGAGCGTCGCAGGCTCGCGAGAAGCGTTGTCGGTACCAGCCAATACATGGCGCCGGAAGTCATCATGGGCCAACCATACGACGGCCGCTGTGACTGGTGGAGCATCGCCATCATCTTGTACGAGTGTCTGTACGGCCGAACGCCCTTCTACTGCGAGAACCGGCAAAAGACGAAAGACACTATCGTGCATCATCGCTCCACGCTGCAATTTGGGAGCCATGAACGCTGGTCGCGGCCTGCTTCGGAGTCGAGACGCCTACTACCACCTCCAAGTGACACCGTCATCGACCTGCTGCAAGGCATCCTCACGGACAAAGAGGTGCGTTTGAGCTCCCGGCAGTATCGTCAGAGCGAAGTCCGACTTGGCCGCCGTCTCTCCACCGCTGCACACAACCCGCTCGCCAAGTACGTCTACGCCAACGGCGCAGACGAGATCCGAGCGCACAAGTTCTTCCACGGCATGCCCTGGTCCCAGATGCACCTCATGCAGCCGCCGTTCGTGCCGCGCGTCAAGGAGAACCAGTCCATCACCAAGTACTTCGAGGACGAGAAGGACATCGTGACGGACGACTCGTCGAGCTACATGAGCATCAAGGAGCGCCTCGAGCTGCAAGGCGCGGTGGACGACGACGACGCGAAGACGGCGCTGGGCACGCACTTCGAGCGCTGGAAGATCGAGCGCGTGGAGAAGGAGAAGTACGACCTCGGGATCGAGGAGTGCTCCGACTCGGAGCTGCAGCGCATCAAGGAGCACTTCGGCCCCGGGTTCGAGAAGTGGCGGTGCGATCGCGCGGCGCAGGTCTACGACGAGCGCGTGCAGCTCGGCGTCGACCCGCGGGCGCAGAAGGGCCGGAAGGAGAAGAAGCGGGCGCGCGATAAGCTGTTGCGGGACCCGATCGTGGGGAAGAAGGTGATGGAGATCCGGAAGAAGGGGGCTTTCTTCGGCTACTCCTACCGGAGACCGAAGGCGTTGTTGGAGGTCGAGGGTCTGAGGGGGAGGCAGGGCTTGTTCAAGCGGCCGAGCATTCTGCCCGTGGACGCGGACGATTCGTGAGAGAGGGTGTGCTGGTCCTGGGTGTCTCCTTACACCTGTGATCACTCTTGTAATACATTCCGTGTCGTACTGTACAATTTCTTGGGTATCATATATCAGACTCCATCCCGCGCCGCCGAAATGCTCAAAGTACCGCAGCCAACACAAGCATGGCCAACGCAGCAGCACTATACAGCATGGCCTGTGTCGGCACCAGACTCCACGCTATGCCCGTCTTCGAATCCGCCGCCGTGAGATTGTACAGCGTCAGGGCCAGCGCACCGCCGCACACCTCGCTGCCGTTGCCGTTGCACGCGTACACGCAGCGCGCGGTCTCGTTCAGCTTCTCGGAGAAGGAACTCAGATATGCTCCGCAGTAGCACTCGCGGCCCTGGAGTCGATCAGCACTGCAATCTACGCCATGGCATGGCGATCCTCTGGCGTACGTATTCGAGCCCCGCGTACTGCATCGTCGCGCCATTGTACCCTTGAGAACAATATTTCAAACAAGACGAGACCGTCATCGTGTTATTCGCCGACTGCCCCCGCACATCAGCGACCCATGGCCCCAGTATAGCCCTGCTTCATCGACCCACCGTCATGCCCCCCGTCAGTGCCCTCGCGCCCGCCGAGTTCGCGACCCCGACCGTCTCGTTCCAGCACCCGACATATGCGTATCCATTCGACGCGGCCAGGGCCGTCGCGCTCGGGGCCGCCGTGGTCGGGTTCACGATCGAGACGTCCTGGGCTAGGACGGAGAGGGCCAAGGCCAGGAGGGGGTAGAAGAGAAGGGCGGAAGAAGTGAGCATTGCGCGAAAAGGAAGGACTTAGTCAGAGCAAGTAAAGGAGTGGAGCGCCGAGAGCATCGTGCGGTGAAAGCAACGCGACAGGAGGAATGATCACCTGATGATATCGAAGTCTGTCGAGGCCTTGTCGTTGTCGGATGTCTCACCTTTCGGGAGAAGTGAAGAGGGTCTAAATTTAGTGTCGATCATATGCAATACTGTCTGCCTCGAAGGCTCGACCGCCAACACCATATGTCTATCATCTACGAGTGCCAAGGTGAGAGTGTCGATGATGAGCAGAAGGCACCCGTTAGACTACACGATGACTCCGACCCTTCTTGTGTACATAGGTCCCTTTCCCATTCCTTGCCTTGCCTGGACTTTTCGTGGACCCTTTCCCGACCATGCCCGGCAACGCATATTGTTACAGTCTCATGCCAGTCGAAGCCCAGTCCTTTCGAAGCCCAAGCCGCCTTCATGCCCTCCCCCATGGAAGCCTATCCGTCGAATCCCTGTCCCTTGCAAGTCCATCCCACCGCCCACGGCCGGTCACACGAGAACCGCCTGTCCCTCAAGTCATAGTCCTGACATGCGTATCGAAGATCTCGTTCCGCCACCCGTCCTGCGAGAAGTCGTCCACGTGCTCCGCCGCCCGCTCGGCCTCCTCGTGCCAGACTTTCACCACGCTGCCCGGCGCATACACCCCGCTGAACACATTCTTCTTCACCATCCCGCCGCTCGGCGCATCGACGCCGATCCGCGTGTATACATCCGGGTCCTCGTCGGCCTGCAACCGGGCCGCCACGGCCTTGAAGAACGTGAGCAGGTCGTCCGGATTCGAGATGCGTGTCGCGCGCAGGCGCTCGCGCGCGTACAGCAGCTCGCGGTTGGCGGTGTGGAAGAAGTCGGCCAGGGCGGTCGCGAGCTGCTTCTCCATCACCTTGCGCATGATCGGGCGCAGGATGGGTTTGATGAGGAAGCCCAACCAGCTGAACTTCGTCTTCCGCAGGTGGTAGTTGAGCTTGTGCACGTGCACGCGCACCGCCTTCAGCGTGAGCAGCTGCTCCAGCTTCTCCTTGCCAATCTCGACGTCGAGGTGGATGTCGATGCCCCTCTCGTCCAGGGCAAAGCTCGCGATCCCCTCGTCGGCCAGGCGGAAGATGCCGCTATGCGCGCGGAGCCAGAAGCCGATGTCGTCGGCGCGGGCGGAGAGGCCGTCGATCTTGATCGTCATGAGCGAGGTGGCGGAGGTGGTGGTGCGGAATTTGGCCTTGCGCAGCTCGAAGTCATTGTAGGTCTCCACTTTGAGGCGGTAGGGGAGGAAGGAGGTCTGGTTGACGGTCTTGCCGGGCTCGACGATGAGGTTCTCGAGCAGCAGGTCGACGTCGGGCGTGCTGACCTCGAGGCGGGGGATGGGGATGTACTGGATGGCGGCGATGAGGAGCGGGACGAAGACGTTGATGGCGTCCTGGAGGAGCTCGGGGTTGCTGGCCATGCTGGGCGGGGAGAGGATGGAGGCGAGGCGGTAGCTGGTGGTGAGCAGCTTGTGGATGTCCTCGTCCTGGATTACGCTGCGGAAGGTGACCTCGATCTGCTGGAGCAGGGCTTGGATGTCGTGCGAGACGGCGCTGTCCATACCGCCATTCTGGCTCTTCTCGCGAAGCTCCTGGAACTTGTCTTGCGCATGATCGAAGAAGTCGGGATCTGTGAGTAGCTTTTGCAGGGAGTCGCCAACGTCCCTCATCATGTCCTCGAAGTGCGGATTGCTCTGCTTGTGCTCCATGACCTTGTGGAACAGCTCCTCGATTTTGTCCCACTCCTTCTTGTCGCCGAAGCTGGTGACGAGGACCCAGGCGTTGTGCATGGCGCGGTCAGTCTCGGCGTTCTTGTATGTGTCCTCCGCGGCCGCGTTCGTGACCTCTTCGGCAGCACGCGAGTAGACGATAGCGTAGCGTTGGATAAGGGTACCAAGAGTTGACACCGATTCGGAGTAGTCGGTGCGCTGGCGGAGCTTGAGGACCGCCTGCTTGAGCCGGTTGAGCATTGTCTGCCCCTCATCGCCCGCCAGCTTGTCCCCAGCGCTGTGTGCTGCGGTCTTTGCAACCTCAGCGGTGCCATTGAGTACCACTCCGCCCACGTCCGCAGCGTTACTACCAAGGTCTTGTGCGGAAGGAGCATCGCCATTGGCATCAGCGCCTGGCTTCGACACCTGTTGCTTCTTCTCCTCGGACGGCTCGAGCTGCTTGCCGGCCTTGTTCGCAACCTCGGAGAGCTTGAATGCCGATTCGCTGAAGACCTCCTTGCCCACCACAGTCAGGTCATCCAAGAACACTCGGAAGTCGCTGTTGGTGAGCAGCAGCGACCCGACAGTCTTGACGCTTTCGTATGCCGCAACCGTGTCCGCCCTGGCCTTTGATTTCTTCGCCCGATCCGCCAGGTCTTCGACATCGACAGAGATCTTGCTCTTGCTCAAGAACCAGATCACATCCTGGATCTGGTCCCGCTCGTTCTTATGCTGCAGCAGATCCATGAAATCCTGCAGCCATTGCCGCGTGTACTTGATCAGCTTCCGCCCGCTGTCGGAGAGATCCGGGTTGCTGGCGTTGAGGATGTCGCTGGCGAGGAAGGTGCGGAGGTTGATGATGGTCTGCTCGGTGCTGGGGAGGTAGCCCTTGGACATGGCGCGGAACATCTGGTAGGAGTGCAGCTTCTGGTGCAGCTCGCGCTGCATCGTCGTGTCCTGCTCATATTGGGGGAGGAGAGGGGTGCGCTCGTCGTCGTCCGACTTGGACAGCCCGAAGCAGGTGGAGAGCATGTCCATCGTGGGCTGGTGAGTGGTGGCTAGTGTGGAGGGGGGAGGGTGGTGGAAGAGGAGGAGGTTGTTCAGCGATGAAACAAGGCGGCAGCTTCGAGCGTGACCCGTCAGTGACGCGGGACGCGAGTGGAGCTGCTGTGAAAAGCGGCTCGGCGGGTTCGTGGTGTCCACTTTCACGTGCTACGTTGGTGTTCTTGGGCCGAGGGGATGGCAACTACTGGATGGAGGAGGTCAACTCGTGAGGAGGGGGGCTTCAATGCAACGTGGATGCCAGACGGCACGCGTGTGCGTCGACTTCGAGCTCGCACGCTGTGACGACAGAATTGAACTCTCCCACACATCTGGAACCTGGTTGTTCATGCACCCCACACCGTGTGCATGCCTCAGTACGACACCCCTGCCCGAAACACTTGAGATCTCGCTCCTGCTCCATGCATACATGTACATGAATCGATGGCTCGCCTTGGCGCCCTGGAGAGCGAGACCGATGCCTAAGGGACACGGGATCGTCGCCAGCCGTGGGGCAGAGGAACCGTGAAATGTGTCCCTCCATGTCTTCATCCGCTGGCCTGGTATCAAGGCATCACCTGGAGATGGCAGTGAACACTGCACTGCGAGACGGGCTGCGTGCTGGACAGAGCGGTGTACATGGCGCAATACGTGACACAGGATCATTGGTTTGGTGTCGAGGTCAACATCATGAGATTAAATTGCTGTCGCCTCATCCCGCTGGTTTCGGCTACGAGTACGGAGTGCAGGTGATGTGACCGACGGAGAGCTCTGATGATACTCTCCGGCCTACTTATCGAGATAATCATGTTCCGGCCTTGTCACGCATCTCTCTCCCCCCTCGACGTCCCTTCCCTCCGAACAAAACCCGGTCCAGCGGGGTCGGCGAGGCCTGGCCAAGGGTACATGGAGGAGGGGGGTTCGTATGACGAGCAACCCCCGAAGTTGCTTGTGATGTGATTCGAGCAAAGCTCAAGTAGCTACAGCTGTTGCCATGGACTTGCAATCTACACAGGTCCATGTATATGTACGAAGACTGCATCAGGACTTGTCTACCAGGCGGGTAGAGCGCTTGTTGCGGATATCAGCTGAGCATAGCCCTTGTTGGAGTGGAGAGGACCTCCACCGCCTTGGAACCATCCGGGGGAAGGCGGTGAGTCGTAGTCCAGCTGTCGATATCTTGGTCATCGTCGACCCCCGATGGCTTGCCCAGATCTGTTGGAGTAGAGCCATGATCGGAGACTAGGATCTACGACGATCAGCTTCCAGCGTGACTCATCACTGGCGTGATTGGTCGTGCTCGTGTCGTCCGTTGATGATCTGCTTTGGCACGCCGGCAGCTCAATAATGAGGTCTCCAGGTGTCCGTCATCATGTCAACGACATCGTCCACTTCCCGGCGGGACGAGATGCGAGCCGTAAGGTGTACCTGAGTACCAACGGCATTGGGGCAAGCGCTGTTCCGGGGAAAAGCTGCCGATCCCAAAATGTTGCTCGCTGATGAGATGCCGCTGGGAAAAGGCCGACGCAGGCAGCCCCGGGTCGTCACACCGCCGCCGCATCCTCCCACCCTCCTGTCGTGGTCTGACGAGGAGACGGCAGCGGGACGGGTCATCATCAACAGTGCTTCATGCGTCGGCATTCATTGGAGGGCGAGGTCAGCTCAGCTATCCCCGATCTTCTCCGCGCGGCTCTCCTCAACGTCCTTCGACTGCAGTACAGCTGCAGCAGCGGTGACTCCCTCCCGATCTCTTATCGTCCGGTCAGAGACAGTGCACCGCCGTTGTTGTTGGTGCCCCCCCTCCGCCTCCTCACCCGGACAGCTGCATGACCCAAGCTCGTTGCTATCTGCCCCCTTCCGACATCATAAGCCGTCGGGTCTCCTAGTCCACCTACCAGCTGCCATCCATAAATCCTAGCTCGCCCCCGTCCCCACTCATGCCATTGACTCCCTCGCCTCGTCTCTACCAGACTATCGCAGCCAGATCTACCAGCCTCCACACCGCCCGAAGCACCACCCTCACCACTCCACCGCTACCCCTACAAGCCTGGTCGGCACCCCGTCATCGCACCACCGCAACGATGACCTCCCACACCCGCAATGCCTCCACGGCCTCCAAGAGCGGCCATGCCCCGCATGCCAACATCAAGGCCGCCCACCACCACGCCCCGCCCCGCCACGTCGCCCTCCCCGCCGCGGCGGACTACGACACCTCGCTGTCGATCGAGGCCCGCAAGTACCTCAAGACCTACGGGCTGACCCCGCCGGGCGTCGACACGTACGAGAAGCAGAACCAGCGCGCGCTGGCCATCTTGGATAGCCGGAAGACGCCGATTGAAAAGTACCAGTACCTCAGCATCCTGAGGAGCACGAATGTGCACCTCTTCTATAGACTGCTGTCCAAGAATGTCAAGGTATGGCACCAAATGAGACGGAAGAGGTGATGGGAGATGGTGAGATGCCAGGCTGACAACACCGCAGGAGCTCACCCCTCTCATCTACACCCCGACCGTCGGCGAGGCCTGCCAGCGCTGGTCCGAGCTCTACACGCAGCCCGAGGGCCTCTATCTCTCCTTCGAAGACCGCGGCCACCTGCACACCGTCATCCAGAACTGGCCCCACCACGACGTCGACATCACCGTCGTCACCGATGGCTCCCGTATCTTGGGTCTTGGCGATCTGGGTATCAATGGTATGGGCATCCCAGTGGGGAAGCTGAGCTTGTATACCGCTTGCGCGGGGATTGATCCCATGAGGACGCTGCCGCTGTGCTTGGACCTCGGGACGAGCAATGAGAAGTTCAGGAATGATCCGCTGTACATGGGCTCTCGGCGGGACAAGGTGACGGCGGAAGAGGAGAAGGACTTCTTGGATGAGCTGATGGCTGCGCTGACTGAGCGGTGGCCCGGGTAAGCCTACACTCCTCATCTGCTAGCGACGACCACGACTGACATCCCACACAGCATCGTCATCCAGTACGAGGACTTCAAGAACCCCTTCCCCTCCCTCGAGCGCTACCAGGAGACCTACACCATGTTCAACGACGACATCCAGGGCACCGGCGCCGTGATCCTCGGCGGCTTCATCAACGGCGTCAAGCAGTCCCGCGTCGCCCCGCCCGACCAGCGCGCCGTCTTCCTCGGCGCCGGGTCCGCTGGCGTGGGCGTCGCCAAGCAGCTGACCGAGTTCTTCATGAAGGAGGGCCTGTCCGAGGAGGAGGCCAAGAAGCGCTTCTGGCTCGTCGACAGCCAAGGTCTGGTCACCATGGACCGCCCTGGCAAGCTGGCCGAGCACAAAGTCTACTTCGCCCGCGACGACAACGACGGGAAGCAGTTCAAGACGCTCGAGGAGATTGTCGAATACGTCAAGCCCACCATCCTCATGGGCCTGTCCACCATCGGCGGCGCCTTCACGCCCAAGATTTTGGAGCGCATGGCGGAGTTGAACGACCACCCGGTCATCTTCCCGCTGTCGAATCCGTCGAGTAAGTCGGAGTGCACGTTCGAGGAGGCCATCAAGTACACCAAGGGCAAGTGCCTGTTCGCCTCGGGATCGCCGTTCCCGACGCTGAATTTTGAGGGCAAGGATCTCGTGCCCGGCCAAGGAAAGTAAGTCTTTCTCGACCTGTTCCGAATCCTCCCGCATACAGCGCACGTTGGCATACTAACAGACGCTCCTATAGCAACATGTACATCTTCAGCGGCCTCGGCCTCGGCACCATCCTCTCCAAGGCGGTCAACGTGACACAGGGCATGGTCTACGCGTCCGGCGAGGCCCTGAGCACGTCGCTGCTGCCGGAAGAGATCAAGGAGAACTGGCTGTACCCGGACATCCGCCGCATCCGGGACGTGTCAGTGACGGTCGCCTGCGGCGTAATCCGCGCTGCGCAGGCGGATAAGGTGGATCGGGAGTTGGTGTTGCGCAACAGCTCTGACGAGGACCTCGAGCGGTATGTCCGCGCTCGGATGTACGATCCTTGGAAGGCAGCAGAAGGGGTTGACGAAGAAGTCTTGGAACTTCGCAACGGACGGAAATGATCATCGCGCACCTGCTAAGCATAGAACTGTGCTTGGGCGGGTCCGGCCGTTCGTCTGACTGCTCGTGTACCTGTAGAAACGGGCGTGGTTTTGCCTGCGGAAAGCGAAGGAGTTGGGATGTGGTTGAGGCGGCGCTACAGATTTGTCCGATGGCATGCAGCAGAACGAGGGCCGCCCTTGTCAGTGAGGTATTTACCATCACTGGTGGTTCTGAACCATACAACAAGCATCACCATGTTGGTGATACCTGGAACAAGGCGGTGCCGTTACTCTCAACCATCAATAATACTTTTGCTACGGGTGATACTAGTCCAATCGCCACACCCTTTCAATAAAGAGCGTTGAGTCCAAATCTCATGGACGAAGCATGCATGTACATGTGTACGTAACGAGCGAATATTTAGGCCGGCGCAATAGAGACGCAAGCCTGAGTAGCCTCATCATGGTACGGCGTACCTGCCTCTGTGTTGAGGTCCCGACGGGATGCTCCCCGCAAATTTGGCAACGTGAACTCCCACCCACCTGCGTGCCGGGTACTCCCACCCAGCCAGACCTGCCATCGCCCCTTATCTCCACCACGACGAAGACCTCATCCTCTCTTCTTTCTCACGTCGCTTCACGGAGTCGAACGGTCCACCGCGCGTGCGCGGCGGGACGTATGTGCCGCCCGGCGGCTACACTTGAGGTCAGCGTCAACGCAGGCAGGCATGCCATACACAAGGAGCGTACCTCGCGACGCGGCACCATTTGCTCGTCGAACTGCACATCTGATGCGCCGGACGAGACTTCGATGGGGATTTGCGAGCTTGGCCCGCCAGAAGCGGAGGGCTAGCGAGCGGTCAGCAACACATCTGGTGGAGGTCGGCAACGGGCTGGAACAGGAACAAAATACCTTCGCAGACCCGACTGCCAGATCGCCCATCTGCTTCTGTGTCCTGAAGAACTCCTGATCGGCAAGCTCAAGCGCCTCCGGGTCGTCCTGGTCCGCCTGCGCAATCGCTTGCGCATCGGCCACCTCGGCATCGTTCTGCGTGATGAACTGGTTGACGTCTGTCTCGGGGTCGTAGCCCTTGGGCTGCTCATCCTTGATCGCGACGTGTAAGTCCTCGAGAGCCTCGCGTAACTCCTTCATGGCCGCGTCGACTTCCACGTCCTGGCCCTCTGGCTGCCAGCGCCTGACGATGCGCCAAATGGCTTCTGCGCGCACGCGGCACTCCTCAGCCTCCTCCCAGTCGCCCAGGGTCGACCCCAGCAGGATCAGCGTCTTCATCCGGTGGTACCTTGGGATGGCGGGCTCAGCGAGTAGCTCGCGGGCCTTCTCAATACAGCCCTCGAGGTCGTCATCGTCGTAGAGCTTCTTCGCCTCATTGTATCCTTCGGTGAAACTGGCGTCGATGGTATCCGGCATCGCAGGTGTTGTGGCGAGTTGATGTTGACAAGGTTGGTCGATGATTTCCCGAATGCAAGTTCAGGCTCAAGAGTCGCAGGGAGTCGCTGCTTTGTGGGAGAGGAACGGGAAGCTACCTGCATGTTACGCGCTAGCGCAGCTTCTTGCAAACGCCCCAAGACAGACCCGCATCCCGGACTTGCACGAGACGCACAGCGAACACAAAGAATATTGTCCTGTCAATCGCCTCCGTTATACCTTGCCTGGCCTCCGTTTCACCGTTGCAGCGACCTCACCACACCCGGTCTCCGCAGTCATGGCTAACAACAAGCGCAAGAAGAAAGAGGCTCGAGCGAAGAGGGAGGCCCGTCGTGTCGTCGAGCTTGCCGCGAGCTTGGTGCACGACCAGCAGCGCCGTGTGGAGCGTCGTCAGGAGCATCAGACGCGTCTCCTCAAGATCGCCGACAGGGAGGCGCGTCAGCAGGAGCGCTCCACGAAGTACCTCGATCCTCGCCGCTTGAACCATCTTCCAGCTCGTCTTCTTCCCCGTCAAGAGCGCGGCTGCCTTCGCGATTACCGCAGGCTGCCACACCCATTCCGCCGGCCGATCCCCGGGCGCGCAGCTCAGCATCAAGACCTCCTCCTTCGCCTCGCTTCGATCTCCGCTGTCACCGGCTTCCTCTTCGCTGGCCATCCCATCGTCGCGCTCGTGGTGACCGCCATCGCTCTCGCCACTACGGTCAAGACAGAGCCCGCCCAAGTCGACCGCATCGTGCACGGCCCGAAAGCGTTCAAGGCCGTGCACGCCCAGTACGATCGTCCAATCTGTGGCTTCCCTGGTCTACCTGGTACCGACACCTCCCACGTCCAGGTCGTGAAGGACGGCAAGACTATCGCCATTCCAATCGACAAGTCCCCGTTACTCGTCTTTTCAGCAAGGCAGGTAAAAGCAGCAAGCCGAGGCCGCAAGCCAAGCGTAGCCGCATCCGCGCCCGGGCCTTCAGCCGAGGACGCTGGCGAAGCGTCTCTGAGTGGTCGAGGCAAAGCCGTTGCCGGCCCCGAGGACCCGTATCACGTCGATGATGTCGCCGAAGACTCCAGCGAGGACGACGCTGCTTTCGTCCCTGAAGACCTCGACCTTGGCCAGAGCAAAGCTCGCGGCAAAGCTCCGAAACGCAAGCTTACTGCCAAGCCGAAGGTCCCCCCAAAGAAGCGAGGCCGGCCAGTAACGTCTATTGCTGGCCCAGGAGGGAAGAAGCTCTCGCAGCCGGAGAACTGGAACGATCTGGGTCTCGACAACATTGGCATCACCCTCGATCACATCACCCGCATCGCGAACCGCTTCGTGGGCTTCGTCAAGGACGGAGGTCTCAAACCCAAAGCGAAAGCCCGTCACGACTACACTCCCTCCTATGAAGAGCCACAGCATGTCCTGGATCTACCACTGTACGACCCCCAGAACCGCCACTATGAACTCATTGAGGACAAGGTCGCGTTGTACGACCACGAGCTGCCTGATGGCACGTTAGTTCGCGCTTGGCGATTGCAGGCTCGAAACTTGCGCGATCTCGCAGCCGAGTCGGTGAACCTCTTCACGCTGTCTGTTTCGATTTGGACTGGGACTGCATGCCCGCCGTGCCTCCAGGGGCAAAAATTGTCCCATAACTCTTCTTTGCAGTGCGATCGTGGGCGTCCAGCTTGCAGCAAGTGTACACAGCTCGGCAAGGCTCAGGACTGCGCGACACAGCGTGCGGAGAAGGAGAACAAAGCAGGTGTCAATCTCGTCACCGAGACAGTCTGTGCTGATCGAACCAAGGTGATTGAGCTTGGCAGGCTCAAAGTTGATATCATGAACAGAGCGCCTATGCATCTCGACGTCGATCGCTGGGCCAGAGTTTACATGCCGACGTCGCAAGGTGGAGTTGCGGAGTCAGCGGAGAGGACCTTCGTTGACACCGTCAGCTTTGTGACCTGGAAGAAGCTGCACCACTCGGAGTTTGATCTCGGCAGCCTCCCAAACACGGTCACCCCTGGGAAAGTGACGACTCATGAATCGAAGACATGGGGTCGTGGCGTCTATAAGGACCCTCTCACCATCAAGCATCCCAACAAAGGCAGCACAGTCTTCATGGTGCGTCCGCCTGGCATATGGACTACGAATGTCGACCTACACAACGCAGCAATACGCTGCGCGGTATCGCCACCAGATGTTGATGTGGCGGCGGTCCAGGCTCACCCATACCTACAAGGCTACCACATCTTCGGGCCTCTCTTGACTGATGACCCCGGCGAGACTGCCCTGGATCTCGAGGACGAAAAGATCATGGCCTCCGTCAAGATCTGCCACATCATTGCGTCTGAGCTTGTTGGCCTCGTCGGCACTTCGATTGGTTTCAGGGATTTTATCGAAGACCGGCGTACATCCTTCATCACTTCGACGAACGTGCGACAGCGCCGCGATCGAGGCTCGTACAACAATACCCGTCTGTGGAACCAGCCCTGGCGCGAGGCTGGCGACGGCGGCTACAGCCTTTCTCTCGGCTCCGAGGCCCTTTCGAATCTTGACCTAAGCGGCCTCATTCCTGAAGGTACGGCAGAGGAGGACCTTTGGCGCGGCCGGAGAGCTACGAAACTGTTCACTTCGATTCTCGACCGCTCGTGTATGGCCTTCGTCATTCAAGAGTCCATCAACGCTCTCGCTCGTGGTGAGACTCTACTGAACGCTGTTTTTACAGCCTTCATCACCGCGCAGTATATCGAGCACGGGCTTCTTGTCAAGGAGGACATCCTCGCCAATTATTGTACATGTCCCGATGCGGCGACTCAGGCTGCTACAGAGCATGTCTGTACGTCTTGCTGGACAGTCCGCCCGTGCGCAGCAATGAACCAGGAGACCACCGAATCAGGCTCGCGTTTAGTGTGCAGGGGATGCCGTGGGCGATCGTTCTCGAACCCGACTACCACCCTTGAAACCAAGGTCAAGCGAGGAGTCTGGTATTGTTTTTACAAGGACTCCAAATGGCACGAGCCGCCCTGGTCCCAGGCTGATATGAGGGAGCGCATCCTCTCCAAGCACCGTGGCACGGACCCATCTGCGTGGCTGGACGGCTATGCTCTGAAGTTTCTGAGCACCGCAGATGCTTTGTGGCCAGCGGCTTCTAAGATGCGGGTATCTTTCAGCCACCCCAACAGCCTGTCTTTAGAGAAGCCATTCTCGCGTTGGCTCCGAGCGGACGGAAAGCTGTCGCTGCACGACGTTGAGAATATTACCCTGATCAGGGACTGTGTCAATCGATGCAAAGGCTTGCTTCCGCCATCTGCAGTCCCGCACCTCAAGAAAGCGATTCAGCTTCGTCAACGTGTCAATGGCCGAGACCCGCGTCAAGGTTACTACCCGGACGTGGAGGACGAGTGGAAGATCCTTGAGCGCGGGCATGACAATCTGAGAATGATTTGCAGTCTGACCAGCATGAATTCGGGTTCTCGCATAGCATACGGTCAGGACCGCAGTCGACTTGCCAAGACGATCGGGATGGAGAAGACCGGGATCTGGGACGGTGTTACACTTGGCCCTCTGAAGAAGCTCTTCACTACCCGGGGCCAGGTCCAGCACAGAGCCAAAGATCCGAGCGGCAAGCAGAAGCACGCTCTCTGGACCAAGCTCGAATGGACTCAACTACTTGCCTGTGTTGATCAGATTGAGGGAGACACCCAGGAAGGAGGTATGAACCAGTACGACCTCCGCATTCCCCGCCTAGGTCAGAAGAAGATTCCATGGCTCTGGAGGAGCGACACCTGCCCGGACGACGTCGACCGCGAGTACATCTTCAACGAGTTCGAGGCCCGCCTTCGGACCATGGATGAAGCCTGTGACAAGCTGCATGAAACGCACGAGTCGCCAGCAACAATGTTCTTGGAATGCGTTGTCCAGTGGTTTGAGACGGGCGGCAAGTGCCACGTCTTCGGCTTCGTCATGACTCCTTACGTCGGGCATTGCGCCACCTTCTCCTTCGGACGCGGCTTCCAGCAGAAACTCATGGATGGATCGTGCCGCGAGATCAGGCCTGGTGAGCATATGGCCACCGGATGTACGTCTCTTCTGCCGAAGACCATGGCCACGGATTATGACACAACGAGACGCACCGTTGTTGTTGAGTCATGGAGAGCCAATGCTCTTCGCTTCTGCTATCCCGCCGGCAAGATGGATCTGTTACCGCTCCTTGAGCAAGGCCTTCTGGAAGTGGAAGATGAGACTGATTGGTACGACGGAGTTAAATCTCTTGATGCCTACGCCGAGGTGCCACTCCCTTCCCTCTACAAAGACACGAGGCAGTGGGAGAGGCTCATCAAAGCTGGTCAATCGATTGCTCGGGAGGAAGAGGAGGAAGGGGAGGATGAGGAGGGTGATGAGGACATCGGTGATGACGAGGTGGCCTTCTATGAGGAGCGCTTGGAGCAGGCGAAGGGCGCGACAGCAGAAGACCAGTCGTCTCCCAAGGGCGAGGAGATGCAGGAAGACCCAGACCTCGTCCAGTGGACCACTCCCGGCACTCACGACGCTATCGACGAATGGCAGGCAGATGATATCGCCTACATCAGCGCCTTGCCTCTTCCCGACGATGTCAAAGATGAGTTGATGAAGCGGACTGGCCGATGGATGACTGTGGCTTCGCAAGCACTGCACTCCGACGTTGCCCAGCTGGATGCATTGAAAGGGTCTAGGGCTTGACGACGAGGTGCCTTGACTTCTCGGTGCCAAGTGTCCAATGCACACGCATGGCGCAGTCTCACACGGGCGAAGGGGGATTGCCCAGCCCAAGGGCCTGACTCACTGGGGTTCAGCTGTAGTTACAGTAGCTTACAGATCCTGGTCTCGCCAGAAGAGAACGTAGATACCAGAAATTGATCGCCTAGGCTTGATCCTCCGTTGTATATCAACACTGACAGTGACCTTGACGCCACCTTTATGTACATACTCCTCGTCTCGGTCTTGATACGCGAGGATGGCATCCAGTGACTGCGGAATGTGGTCGACGTTGAGCCGCCAAGGCTTGTGTCCTGGGTATACGATACGCAACGAGAGCTATTGCCTCCTGCTTTAACAGGTAGAGCTGGTATTTAAACACTCAGCGCCCCTCTGCCACTCTCGTCCAGCAATGTGCTCAACCAGGACTCCTTCGGGTGTAGTGTTGTCTGCGCACGTGCCACATGGCTTAAGTTGCATGCCAAGCTTTGCCGCCACGCCTTCGCCATGAGCCTCGGTCCTCGGCGATCTCGCGCCGATGACGCTGGATTCGGATGAAAGTCGAGATCCAATGCTGCGCTCATCTACATTCTTCTGCTCCGGAGAGCTCTTCGCTTTGCAATTTACGCTACCGCGCCATGTACAGATCACTGACTTCCCGCGCCGCGAGGCAATTCCTGCAGCCCGCTCAAGCAGCTTCCGTCGGCCGCCGCCATGTACACGCGCCTGTACCCTTTGACTGGCAGGATCCATTGGGGTCGCAGCATAGCTTCACGGAGGAGGAGTTGGCTGTAGCGGAGACCGCAGAGTCATATTGTCAGGAAAGGCTACTACCACGGGTACTTGGTGTGCGAGCGTCCGTTCTCGAATAACATCATCGATCCCACTGACTCTTCTCCTAGAGGCTTACCGCGCCGAAGAATATGACCCCAAGATCCTAGAAGAGATGGGCGAGCTCGGTCTTCTCGGTGCCACGATCCAAGGCTACGACTGCGCAGGCGTGTCTTCCGTCGCTTCTGGCTTGATCACGCGAGCGGTGGAAAGAGTCGATTCTGGGTACCGGTCTGGCCAGAGCGTGCAGTCCTCGCTTGTCATGGGCGGCATCGACGAGTTCGGTTCCAAAGAGCAGAAGGAGAAGTTCCTACCTGGCATGGCGAAAGGCAAGATCCTCGGCTGCTTCGGCCTGACAGAGCCGAACCACGGCAGTGATCCCGGCAGCATGGAGAGCATGGCCAAGCCGCATCCCACGAAGAAGGGTTACTACAGCCTCTCGGGTAGCAAGACATGGATCACTAACAGCCCCATCGCGGACGTCCTGCTCGTCTGGGCCAAGCTGCAAGAAACGGGCAAGATCCGGGGCTTCCTGGTCGAGAGAGACCAATGCCCACCCGGCACCCTGTCGACGCCCAAGCTACCCCACAAGAACGGCCTCCGCGCCTCCATTACCGGCATGATCCAGATGGACGAGGTTCCCGTCGCCCACGAGATGATGTTCCCGGACGTCGAAGGCCTCAGGGGTCCCTTCTCCTGTCTGAACAACGCCCGTTTCGGCATCGCGTGGGGCACCATCGGCGCGCTGGAAGACTGCATCGCGCGCGCCCGGACGTACTCGCTTGAGCGGCGGCAATTCAAGAACAATCCTATCGCCAAGTACCAGCTCGTGCAGAAGAAGCTGGCGGACGCCGCCACCGACGCGGCATTCGGCATCGCCGCCGCGCTGCAGGTGGGCAGGCTGAAGGACGAGGGCAAGATTGCGCCGGAGATGATCAGCATGATCAAGCGGCAGAACTGCGATCGTGCGTTGGTGAATGCGAGGACTCTGCAGGAGATATTCGGCGGGAACGCGGTCAGCGATGAGTATCATATTGGCCGGCACGTGTCCAATTTGTTCGTCACGCAGACCTATGAGGGGCAGAGCGACATTCATGCGTTGATCTTGGGAAGGGCGATCACGGGGATACAGGCGTTTGTGTAGCGGTATTGGTGTGTAGAATGCATATCGGGGGCTGAAAGCAGGATGTTGATCATTTTGCCACCCACTCATATCTTGGGGTAGCGATGTGCACATGCTGCCTTCACTTGGCTCACTACTTGACTGATCCAGTCACCGTTTGGTGATCGTTTCATCAGCATTCCATCCGTGTCGAAGTATTTCTGGTGCGGGAGCAGCCTTCTTGCCGCCTCAATTCTGCCGAAGCGCCGCGACATCTGCGTCACAAACACACATCGCCCTCTCACCTACAAGCCCCACCAACAACGCACCCGCACCCACCAACTACACCGACTGCGACGACCATACCCGCACACTACTACCACCGCGGCCACAACATGGCGTTGAAGCGGATAAACAGTACGTCCCACGATGCGCCGCCGCGAAGAGATCTGCTGACAAGCCTTTGCAGAGGAGTTGACCGTACGCACAATCGCCTCCTTCAGCGCAGCAAGACCGAGCGACTAACACCCCACAGGACCTCGGCCGTGACCCCCCGTCTTCATGCAGCGCAGGACCGATCGGCGATGACCTTGTGAGTGGCCCCTCCGACCAGCCTGGCACACCCGCCGCGGGCGCCGCGATAGCAGCGGTTACGGAGCACATGAATTGACACGCCCCCGCCCGCAGTTCCACTGGCAGGCGACCATCATGGGCCCCGGCGATTCCCCTTACTCCGGCGGCGTCTTCTTCCTCGCCATCCACTTTCCCACCGACTACCCCTTCAAGCCGCCCAAGGTCAACTTCACCACCCGCATCTACCACCCGAACATCAACAGCAACGGCAGTATCTGCTTAGACATCCTGCGGGACCAGTGGAGCCCGGCGCTTACGATCTCGAAAGGCACGTACAAAAGGATATTGCTCACACATATCAGCCACTGGCGGTGTGCAAGCGATCGGGTGAGTACCAGGGCACTGCTGATAAGTCTTGTGATTCAGTGCTGCTCTCGATCTGCTCCATGCTCACGGACCCGAACCCTGACGACCCGCTCGTGCCGGAGATCGCGCACGTGTACAAGACGGACCGCTCGCGGTACGAGGCGACGGCAAGAGAGTGGACGCGGAAGTACGCCATCTAGAGACGGTAGAGGGGTAGAGAGGCCTGGGGACGCAGCATGGCGTCATGATGGGCGGCGAGGCACGTTGGCGTGGAGAGCTGCGTAGTCGCCGGGCATGGACTGCACCTATGAATTAGCATTGGGGTCGGTGTGTGCACACGGTTTTCACGGGATCACGAGTCTGGAGGAGAAGGCGAGTCAGTCAGCGTGCTGCTTAGGTCATAATGATACCTTTGCTTTGCATGAGCCGAGTCCCTCGTATCCAGGGTGTCAGTGTCGTCTCTAGACTGTCGGCGCAGAGCTTTGCTTGTGGAGCTCAGATAATTACGTGCAGGTCCATCACGATTTCTGATCTCATGGCATAGTCGTTCACTCTCGTGTAAGGGAACAAGAACCTTCTTAGGGAAAGAGCTGATCGAAGTGTTAGCCTCGCAGGCTTTCACGATAAAGGCCATACCGCTCACCTCCCGCCAGGGAGCCGGGCACTTCCACTTTGGCATGGCAAACTTGCCGGCCTCGCCAGATGTCCCATTTCACCTGTTCCCGCCGACACCACTCATACCCTGGAAGCCGTCGGGGACGCTTTGCCACCCCAACCGACTCGAAATCGGTCGAGCGGTCCGCCTGGACGTGGACTCTGTGTGTACATTGAAACCTCTCGACCTCGCATCGTGCCCGAGATGACAACTACGTGTTCACGGAGCATGCTCGTGTCGGTATCACGACGACGCAGCGACAGCTGTGGCTGGGAACCCACATTTTGGAGACGCAGAAAGACTAGCGATCCAGGACATACCCACTCATACCCTACGGGCTGAAGGCACAGACAGGGGGCTCGCGCGGGTCTGGAGTACACGCCGCAAGGACCGCCACCTTCTTACACATGTACTGCTCTCCGGGTAACGGGGTGGACTATGGAGCACTTCGTCACATTGTGTGCGTCTTTGGCACCGCCTGCACGGAATCTCGCACACCTCGACATGTGGAGGTAGAGACGCATGCCGGCGTCGTCTCCCAACCATCCTTTTTCCTTCACACAATCATTGGAGGCGGACCCCGTTGCGAGTCTCTTGTTGGATGATGGTGCCGGCTCCACGCTGGCTGTGTGGTGCGCACGGCGAAGTCCTCCTCATCAACTCTCGATCCGCCGACCCAAGGTGAAGACCTCGCTGATTGGAAAGCAAGGCTCTTGTCCTTGGCGAAGGTTCTCCGCGAAGACTACCATCCGATGAAGAATGCCACGTATGACTGCCTCGGTAGTCTAGGGATGTGTGGTACTTGGGGATTCGTATGGCTTGCACTTACCTCATTCGAAGCACCGTACTTGATAGAACGGTAGTCACGTCCGTCCATGAGGTCGATGTCCCAGTATGTGCACCGGTGCAACGAGAGTCGGAGCTCTGTATGATCTCCGTGACCCTGATGCCATCGTCGGTCTACTTCGCGATCACGACGCTGCTTCTGACCAATGTCATGCTGTTGAGATCAGTGCAAAGCGAGTTTCGACCGGTAGTGGACAAGCTCTCCGGAGAGGTCTGGCTATTCTACTCGGTATGGCCTCAACAGTACGCCGGTCCATTGATCAGTGAGATGCGAAGTACACGTAAGGATGTATGATCGACTCCATCCGGGGTGCCGGGGCGTCTTGAGAACGTGTGAAACGCAACATGGATCCCACCAGTCGGCCGCTGTATCTCGATACGACCCTAGCACCGGCAAACAATGGGGTTGTTGGACATGCGCAATCCCATCTGACCAATCATCTCATCGACTGCCAGCCATGCGGCGGACCGCGGGTGCCGGATGGCGTGCCGAGAGCTTACTTGCGTTTGCCGTCGGACCCTCTGCACGCTTCCAGATACCCACATCGGCCATGGCGATGGTCTACGCTGGCGCTCACCCTTGGCATTAGCGACGGTGCGCTATCATCTCATCGCAAGTATCTGCTTCCGCGTTGTCAGATCTGTTCCTGCATCCGGCTGTCATACTTTGCCCTCCTGCTGTGTGACTTCGTCGGCTCTTCCATTGGGGATTCCGTGCATGCGATAGCCGCGGGTAGGACGAACAACGGCGGCAATGGACGGCACCTCCCTCACGCATCGCCCGGCCCACGACATCGCACTCAAGGGCCCGTACCAGCACAGCGATGTCGCGGACAGCAAGGGCTCGGGCGTGCGCGACTCCGGATCCTCGGACCACGATGACTGGGACCAGGACGTCCGCGATATGCGGCGCCTGGGGAAGCAGCAGGAGTTCAAGCGCAACTTCAGCTTCCTCAGCGCGCTGGGCTTCGTGTCGATCTACATGGCCACGTGGGAGTTTGTGCTCGTGTCGCTATCAGTTGGACTCGCCAATGGTGGCTTCGCGGGGCTCTTCTGGTGCTTCATCACGACGGTGCTGTGCTACGGGACCGTCGTGGCCTCCCTCGCGGAGATGGCATCCATGGCGCCCACGTCAGGCGGGCAGTACCACTGGGTGAGCGAGTTCGCACCGCCCCAGTACCAGCGGGCCTTGTCCTACGCGTCCGGCTGGATGTCGACTCTCGGCTGGATCGCCAGCGTAGCCAGCAGCGTCTACGTATGCGGGACTCAAATCCAGGCCATGATCAATGTGCTGCAGCCGGACCAGGTCATGACTACCTGGCAACTGACGCTGGTCATGTTCGCCATCATTGCGATCACGATCGTTTTCAACACGTGGGGTGCCAAGGTCCTGCCCATGCTGGAGACAATAAGCCTGTTCGGACACGTCCTGGGCTTCTTCGTGGTCCTGATCCCACTCTGGGTGCTGTGCCCCAAGAACAGCGCGCACGACGTGTTCGTCCACTTCGAGTCAAGCTCCGGCTGGAGTCTGGGACCGGCCTATCTGGTGTCCCAGGTCACGATCATCTACTGCAATCTGGGATCGGACTCCGTAGTGCACATCTCTGAGGAGGTGGAAGATGCATCATTGACCGTGCCACGATGCATGTTTTGGTCGTTCATTTACAATGTGCTACTTGGCATTATCATGCTTATCACTGTACGTGGAACGAGAAGAATGACTTCCGGCTGTCTTTGGGACCTGCTAATCCGAATATCGGTCTAGATGCTGTTTTGCATTGGCCCGCTGGACGTCGTGGTAAGTCATGTTTTGCACTTGCAGGGGATACACCGTGTGCTGATGTTCCAAAGGTCGAGAGCGACGTGCCGTAGTAAGTCCAGTCCCGACACGCCACATCTGAGACGACGTGGCTAACCTCGATCACCTTCACAGTCTGATTCTTTTCAACAACACGGGTAGCCCGGCCCTGTCCATCGTCGTGAACGTCATCCTCTTCCTGCTCATCTACTCGGGCAACATCACCGCTCTGGCAACCTGCGCCCGTGAGATGTGGGCCTTTGCGCGAGACAAGGGCCTGCCAGGAAGCGGCTGGATCGGGAACATGAACGCCAAGTGGGCGATCCCGTTCAACGCGGTCTACGCAACGTCCGCCGGCTGCGTGGTCCTCGCTCTCATTCAGTTGGGTAGCACGCTGGCCTTCAACATCATCGTCTCGCTGTCTGTGCTAGGGTGAGGATGACTGCAAGATCCCGGTATAGCACGCTCATGGCTGACAATGCTTGACAGGCTGATGTCGACCTACCTACTGAGCATCGGCTGCGTGTTTCTCAAGCGTTGCAAGGGCGAACCACTCCCTCACGCTCGCTGGAGCTTGGGCCGGTATGGATTCTTCATCAACGGCTTCGCCCTGTTTTACTCTGGCTTTCTGCTCGGTGAGCGAAGACCATCTCTCTATACTTTACAGGCCAGCTCGACTGACGCACTTAGTCTTCTGTTGCTTCCCTTCCTACCTCCCCGTCGACGCCAGCACCGCCAACTGGGCTCCTCTGGTCTGGGCCGCGGTCATTGTTGTTGCCTACTTTGTGTACGCTGTCTACGGGAAGAAGCACTACACTGCTCCCGTCGAGTTCGTCGAGGGCCGCAAGGCGGCTGGTGTGGGACTGCAGTCTTCGTGACTAGAAGAGACCTTTGCTGGGAATGATGGGGACGAAGACGAGGCTGAGGGGCTGTTGGAGGCGTGAAGGCCGACGGTGTCGTGTATAGCTAGACTTGTGGTACTGTAAGCTCTGTGCATAGATCTTTCACTGGCACAGCATTTGAACCCTGGTCAGTCGAGGTGTATTGAAGGCCTCCAGCAAGTGTGTATACCGGTGCCGATCTTGGCACGTCATGTTATGGGCTTTGGGCGCGAGTCATGCCAGCTACACTTCTATCGACGCCTCCCCAGTCCTTTCCATCTCTCATCCCGCCGCATGTACCTCAAGACACCCCAGTATGGCCTCCCCAATGGCTCTTCGCACGATGCTTCGCCTGCCACCAGCCATCCGACCCCTGCTCATCCAACCAACCTCCCGGGCACTCTACCACTCCTACGAACACAACGACGCCTGCGACGAGCCCACCCCCCACTCCCAAGAACGGAATAGGATCCTCTCATCTGCGCTCGCTCACGTCCCCTCGCACGGCTTCACTCAGCACGCCCTGACCCTGGGCGCCAAGGAAGCCGGCTACCTCGACATCTCCGCCAACCTCTTCCCCGGGAGCGCCTTCGACCTCGTCACCCACCACCTCGTCACGCAGCGTCTCGCGCTCAAGGACCGCATCCAGTTCCCCGACGACGGCAGTAAGATGGGCGTGGGGCGGAAAGTCCGCAGTCTCGTCCTCGAGCGCCTGCGCGCCAACGTCGACACCGGCGTCGTCGGGCGGTGGCAGGAGGCGCTGGCGCTCATGTCTCTGGCAGGCAATATCCCGCGGTCGCTGAGGGAGCTGTCGGATCTGTCGGACGAGATCTGGTTCCTGGCCGGGGACGTGGCGGTGGATACGTCGTGGTATACGAAGCGGGCGACGCTGGCGGGGATCTATGCCGCGACCGAGGTGTATCAGACGACGGACCAGTCGACGGGGTTCAAGGACACGGAGCAGTTTCTGGATCGCAGGCTGGAGGATTCGCGGGTGCTGGGGAGCGCCGTGGGAAACACGGTTGAGTGGATGGGGTTCCAGGGCGGTGCGATGGTGAATCTGCTGAGGAGCAAGGGTGTCAGGATATGAAGACGTGCGTGTCGATACCTGCGACGGCGCGGTATGCGACGTACATCACGCACTATCTCTCTCATGGTTGCGATGCGAGCGTCCAGGACGTACGTTCGGACCGACGCACTCCGAGATCAAGTGCGGCAAAGGATGTACAATCTATCAATGGGTATAAACACCGCGACGATATATGCACATCACACTCCACCGTTACTTCGCGCTGTAAGCCCCACTCGCCAGCTTCTTGACCCCCTGCACACCCCTCCACACCGCCATCAACCCACCCGCATGGTCCTCGTCCGCGAACGGGTCCGCTTCACCACCGCCGCCGGTCTGGCTCTGCAAGCTGATGCCAAGCCCGCTACCCAAGCCCATCACGTTCCCGCCCGCGACCTCCCATCTCGCCTCCACGCTCCCGCTACTAGCTTCCGCCTCCGTGGTGAATCGAGCAAGCAGCTTGTCCGGTGCTGCGCCAGCTCGAAGGGTCACCTCGCCCAGCTGCCAGTAGATCAGATTCCGTTCCCGGGAGAAAGTGCCCACGGGCTTAGACTGGCAGCCCGTGGCCTTGGCACCCTCGAGAGTCAATGCGAGCGTGACGTTCGACAGCGTCACGCTCTCCCGGCCATGCAGGTTGAACGCCGGGCTGAGCGAGTAGCTGACGATGATCGAGGCCTGCGCGGACTCGATCTTGAATGCCGGTGCGATCAGCAGTGGCGCTTGCGAAGCCGCATCATCGGCACGGATCTGGTATTTGAAGGCCACCTGAGTCTTGGACAGATTGGCGAGGTTCAAGGCGTACTCGCCATCTTTACCTGGTGTCTGCGTGATGAAGGCAGGGTTCGGTGCGACCTTTTCGAGACTCGAGAACTGCTCTAACCGGATGTGTTCTGGGCCCGCCGGGGTCGAGGTAGTCGTTGGGTTGTACGCTAGTGCGATCTCGCCGATGAGGGACGAGGTGGTGAGCTTGCCGTTCTCGAAGCGGGCGCTGACCGTCTCCACGACAGACGAGGTGAGACCAGTCTCTGTGAGGTCAGGATGCCTCAAGCCTTGGCTGCCAGTGCTCGTGAGCGAGCGCGCTGACCGGATTGACCCAGCGTCGCCGCCAGTATGATCGCCAAGAGCGGAGCGCGAGTCCGAGCGAGGAGGTAGCTGCTGGCTCATCGTCGACGCGAAGGGCGAGAAGGAGCCAGCTGCAGGTATGCCTGCGCCGTAAGCGCCAGGCGACTGTGCCTCAGGAGACGCAGCCCGTGGTTGTTCGGCCGGGGCTTGCTGACTCATGGTCGAAGCGGACGGGAAGAAGCTACCCGCGCCCGGCACGCCAGTGGCTATCATGCTTGAGATTGGCCGTGCGCTCGAGATTGCGGCGGGCGGCTGCTCTACAGGAGTAGGAAGTGGCGACGGTTCCGGGAAGGCATCCCGGGCCTGCTCCTGTGGTTCCGCGCCCATTGGTCCGAACGCAGGAGATGGTGCAGCAGCATAGCTGGATTGAGACGCTTGCTGGTCCTGCGGTGCAGGCATCATGCTGGTAGGCCGGTTGCGGCGACCACGCACCGTGCCGACTTTGCTAGCGACGGACGGAGGCGGTTGCTGCGTAGAAGTTAGCTCATGTGCGGAAACTTGGAGTCAAGCAGTACTCACCAAGGCGCTCGCCATACTTGCCAGGGCGGCATGATGATTGGCGCTGTCGTCCTGTATCGGTGCGTTGCGGATGTTGACGTTAAAGGCTGGGGCAGGCCCTTCACCGGCTGCCGCAGCTTCTGCTTGAGCCTGCGAGATCGGGTCGAGGTCTCGCGACGGCATCGAGTAGCCTTCGGCATCCCTCTCCGCTTCTGGTGCAGCCTGTACTGGTGGCTGGCTCGGCTTGAGCGGCTCGATGTCCGCGAGGTCACGGTGATGGCTGCCGTTTGCGACGGGAGGTGCGAATTGAGGCGCGCTGCCGAAAGCAGATGATGATGTGCCGTTGGTCCGCGGCGCCGAATCCATCCTTGGTGGTGGTGGGCCGACAGGACTAGCAGGCTGTTGACTCGACGACTCGAACATCTCGCTGCCCATCCGTAGTGGCGAGCGAGGTCGCTCGCGCGTCGGCGTGTCCGTCGGAGGCTCGAGCTCGGTCATGCCCTTGGACTTGCCAAACCTCCCTCCCAGCGAATTGAAGGGCGATCGCGACTTGCGCTCGGGTGACTCGGACATTGGGGTGAGTGTTGCAGGCAGCTTGCTCTCGCGCTTGCTTCGATTGGCCACAGTGCCCAGCCGTTTCAGAGCGCCGAACCTGCTCTTCTTCTTGGTGTCCTCCTGCACGGAGCCGGACCGCATGCTATCGTCGTCGGGCTGCGAAACTGAAGGTGCGAGCCCAAGTGAGGACTGAGTCGCGCCCCTCGATGGTGGCGGAGGCGCAATGGGTACACTAGGTCTCGGTGCTCGTTCGGCCCTTGGTCTGCCTTGCACGGCTTTGAGAGCAAAGGTCTTGATCTCGTCCTCGGTCTGCAGACTAAGCAGCACGTTCAGACAGTGCTCGGACGTCGTCTGGCTCTTCTGCACCAGGTCCACTTCGTGTGTCTGATACTGGGTCAAGACATCGCGTAGCCGGTTGAGGCGCGCCTCGTCCACCGCCTGCAGATTCTCGAAGACGTAGGGTGCCTGGGAGACCCATTGCGACTCGGCCGTGTCCAGATCCGAGCTCGCGTTCGCCACCCTGCCAGCTTCGGCTCGCTCGCCTCTGCCCGACAGCTTCTCGGCCTTTTGCTTGGCTCTTTCCACGTCTTTGGCCATGGCCGACAGGTTGCCCTGGATCGTTGTCATGGCCTGCATCTCCCGATTGCCCGTCGCGAACTCCCGCAGCGGTTGCTCGACATCCACCTCGATCTTCGCTGCCAGCGCCGAATGGGCATCCGCCATCGTGCTGGCCGCCTCGGTGAGGGTGCCCCACGGCACGGAGAAGATGCTCCCTCATGTCAGTCCCGATTCCGGCAGCATTCGGCGCATTCGACATACCCGAGATCCGCATCGCTGATGTGCTTCTGCGCGAGCCGCCTCAGCCCGGCCGAGTATTGCTCCTCGACCTTCCTCCTCTCCTTCCAACCCTCTCAGCTGCTGTCTCCCGCGCGTCTTCGCAATCCAACCACGTACCTGTAACCAATCCGCAATCGCCGTATTGAGCCTTCCGACTTGTCGCACGCGATCATTGAGGATGTCGACGGCCTGCGCCGGCTGCACCTGTGCCTACGCGATCCTTAGCACACCGCACCCCTCATCATGGCTCCCAGCGTCGCGCAAACCTACCAGGATGGCCGGGTAGTCCTGCCGCTCCGTGGCCATGGTCGCCGGGAACGCGCGCGCGCAAACAACCGCACGGAAACAATGTCCACCGAAGGCTAATCGCCGCAAAGCTTGGTCTGGCCGTTGTAAGAATGGGGAGAAAGGCGGAGAGCCTGCCCTTCACCGAGCCCTGCCCACATCAATCTCCACACGGAAGTCACCGGCATGCCGAACGCGCGGAGATGGCGCCGAACTCTGCCCGGACTACCTCCTACTTGCAGTGCAACTGCATGGTCATCGCATAGCATCAATGTTCATGTGCACGCGGTGATTGCAACGCATCGCCATCCATGAATCGCCCCGACGTTACATGGCAGGGTCGAATTACCACTGATCTGGTTTGGAGCAGTACGGAAAGATTCTGTGCATGTTGATATATGCAGTTTACAAAGCTATGATACATCGATCGTTAATCGTCCCGTCCAATCCATCCTTTCGCCATCGCCATGCAAATTTGTACTGTGCAAAAGAAGTGCTGATACTCATCTACCAAGCCGGCCGCCCGCAGTCCGAATTTATCTTGTCAGCGATCGAGTTACTCAATGTCGATGCGCCTGCTCTGCGGCGCCGCCGCCTTCGGGACAACGATGTTGAGGATCCCATTCTTCAGACTGGCCTTGACAGCGTCGTGATCGACGCGGGCCGGGAAGGTGAAGGTCCGGCTGAAGGCGCCCCGGCTCATCTCGCGGAGCCAGTACCTGCTCTGCGGCGGCGAAGGCTGCTGTGGCTGTGACTGCGCGACCTCGGTGGTGGGTTCGGCTGGAATTGTCGGCTCTGCTTCGTGAGGGGCGGCGCTCTCGTCTTCCACTGTCGCTTGGTGGGACTTGGTCGCTTCCTCTCCGCCCTCGGTGAGCTTTGCTGGCTCGGTGGGATGTTCTTCGCGGACAGTCTCGGTCTGGCCTTTGATGACCAGCGTCTGCGCATCGGCAAACTCGATATCGACATCCCTTTGCTCGATGCCGGGTAGCTCGCCGCGGAGTTCGTAGGTGTCCTTGGTCTCCTTCACGTCGAACTTGGGCTGGAAGCGCGCCAGGCTACTGTTCGTGAAGCTCGCCGGGCCGTCACGGTCGGAGACGTGGCTGGCGTAGTCCTCCATGAGCCGGAACATGGGCGCGAAGCTGTTCAGCTCGTTGGCGACGAAGCGCGGGAGGAGGGACATGGTGCGCGTAGGTGTGTTGGTTGGGGCGGCTTTGATGACTCGGCAGACTTGGGGGAGTCGGGTGCTGATGCGGGTGGTTTGCATTTTGGGCAGGTTTTATGTATTGTTCTGGTGATTAGGGTTGTAGCTGGACTCGAGGAGCATACTTATACTGCCGGCTACATCGCCTTAGCAATCACACGAGGTGTTCAGCAATCTTCTGGAAGATACTGGTGAGATGGAGCAACTTCGACGCTTAGCAAAAGACAACTTGCCCTTTCTGGAAGGCACGAGAAAGCTAGGGTCCACAATAAGCTTGGCGCACGTGACCTGCACCCAATGTTCTCCGATCCAGCCGGAACGGGCGTCCTATACGACTCAGCTTGACAGCATGTATTATTGTCATGCGACAACGGGTGCCTGTAATCGTGAGTGATGGAGGGAATGCAAGTGGTGAAGAGCGAGGCAAGAGAGACGGCCTACTTCCTTTCGACCAGCTCCTCGCCATCTGCACACTGTCGCAGGATGATCGTTCTGGTGTCTTGACACGTGTGTCTTCGCCTCCAGAGCATGGCATGGCTCTGCTCAGGTCGGTCAACGTGCTTTTCCCAACAGCAGCTGCATGAACTGAATCCTGAGCCTTTCCCGGCATCTCAACGGTGGCCACTGAATGGTGTCGCGCTCCCGTGCTGTCTTGCCTGTGGACTCATGTGTGGTGGACTCCGGAACCCTGCTGTGTGAATTTCTCCAGCCCTATGAGCCTGCGAGCCCTTCAAGACGATGCTGAGAACGAGCCCATGTCTTGCCCTGACGTTCTTAAGAGCGTGCGCATGACCACGCCGGAGGCAATTTGCCTAACTCGGATCCTCACGCTCGGCCATCTGCACCTCCATGGACAACCTCTCACCACTCGTTGTGAGAGCGAAGAGCAGCTGGAGCGCGCCATCGCGCTGCATCCTCTTCGTAGGTCGCTGGACCTGCTGATCTGGCCTTTGCTAGCTGCCATCGTGGCCGGCGGTGGCGATGAGTCGCGAGCGCGGCCATGTGAACGGGTGAGCAGGATAGCTAGGCCAGTATCTGCGACTGGTCCACAGCTAGGGTCCGATCGAAGGTCACTACATCGTCGCTAAGCTTCGGGAGGAGGAAGGCCACATCCCTGACCACAGCCTCAAGCAACTCCACCTGCTCTGTTGCGATTGATCGGTCGTGCCCCTACCTCGGTGGTGGAGTCGCCAGCGGATCGGAACAGACGGCGCGCAGACATCCACACCTCACGGCGGAGTGTTGGGCCCCAGGGTCGTGTTCCCGTGGATACGCTGAAAGGATCCACGTCAATGAGACGGCGGTTGGTCACGGAGGAGGAGGAGGAGCGGGGAGTGGGGAACAAAAGCGGACCCTTCTCCGCTGGAGATCTCCGCCCGAGCACGCCTCCGACAGCCTGAACGGGAGGCGCAAGCCTTTTGCCGGGCGGAGACGGCGTCAACAAGCTTTCGTGGCGTTCCGAGGTGCGTTGCCGTGCTGCCGCGGGGCCGCGGTAACGTCATGTCGAAGCATGGGAGTTGTTGACTTTCCAGGACATCGACTTCAGCCTGAAGACAACCCTCCACTTCCGTGACCTCCACCATGCTTCCCATGCGTGGCAGCCACGGGATGCTGCATTGGGCCGGCATGGTGGAGGTGCAAGGTTGCCCGGCGCCGTAGGCGTTCCTGACTGTTGAACCTGACGATCACGAAAGTCACCGGCACTGCGCCAGAGCGCGCAGTACAAAGGCGAGCCGACGCCCAACGATCAGTACGTGGTAAGGATATTCCATCTCTCTCTCCACCATGCCTTCCCTCATCCTCTCAGCCTTGGCAGCCTTGGTGCCGACCATCGCTGCACAGGCCCAGACCTCCTTCGATGACTACCTCACCAACCCCCAGCCCAGCCTGGATGAGCGCACTCTGGCGCTCCTCGCGCCGTATGGCTTTCCAGACTGCGCGGCAGGTCCTCTGAGCAACACAGCCGTCTGCGACACCACCGCCTCGGCATGGGAAAGAGCGACTTCGCTCGTGTCCATGTTCACGCTGGAGGAGCTGGTCAACAACACCGACAACACCGCCCCGGGTGTCCCTCGCCTCGGCCTCCCCGAGTACCAGGTATGGAACGAGGCCTTGCACGGGCTCAGCCGCGCCGCCGTGGCGGACAACGGCTCGTTTGCCTGGGCGACCAGCTTCCCGATGCCCATTACCTCCATGGCGTCCTTGAACGCGAGCTTGATCAACCAGATCGGCTCCATCATCTCCACCCAGGGCCGCGCCTTCAGCAATGTGGGGCGCTATGGGCTGGACGTCTACTCTCCTAACATCAACGGCTTCCGCTCGCCAGTCTGGGGCCGCGGTCAGGAGACTCCCGGAGAGGATGCATTCTTCCTCTCCTCGCTGTACGCATTTGAGTACATCACCGGCATCCAGGGCGGCGTCAACCCCGACGTCACCAAGTTGGTTGCCGTCCCGAAGCACTTCGCTGGCTACGACCTGGAGAACTTCGCCAACCGATCCCGCCTCGGTCTCGACGTCAACATCACCCAGCAGGACCTTGCCGGCTACTTCACCCCGCAATTCCGCTCTGCGATCCAGTACGCCAAGGCAAAGAGCATCATGTGCTCCTACAACGCCGTCAATGGCGTGCCCAGCTGCGCCAACTCCTTCTTCCTGCAGACCATCCTCCGCGAGCTCTGGCAGTTTGGCGAGGGCTTCGTGAGCTCAGACTGTGATGCCGTCTACAATGTGTATGATCCTCACGGCTACGCGGCTAACCGGACGGGTGCTGCTGCTGATGCCCTTCGCGCGGGCACGGACATTGATTGCGGGACGGAGTACTCCATGGAGCTCATCAACGCATTTGATGAGGGCTTTGTCAGCCGCGACGACATTGAGCTCGCCCTCAAGCGTCTCTACTCTGGTCAGATCGAGCAGGGCAAGTTCGACGGCAACAGCAGCCAGTACCGCAATCTCGGCTGGAACGACGTGCTCACGACCGACGCGTGGAACATCTCCTACGAGGCTGCGGTCGAGGGCATTGTCCTCCTCAAGAATGACGGCGTCCTCCCACTTTCGAAGAACCTGTCCAGCGTCGCTCTCATCGGCCCCTGGGGCAACGCCACCGAGCAGCTCCTGGGCAACTACTACGGTGCGGCACCCTATACCATCAGCCCGCTCGCGGCCCTCGAGGCCTCTGCCCTCACGGTTAACTTCGCCAACGGCACCAACACCGTTGGCAGCACCTCCACCGCTGGCTTCGCCGCCGCCCTCGCCGCGGCCGGAAAATCCGACGCCATCATCTTCGCCGGTGGCATCGACAACACCATCGAGGCCGAGGGCATGGACCGCGACAACATCACCTGGCCCGGCGTGCAGCTGGATCTCATCGCGCAGCTCGCCGCGCTAGGGAAGCCGCTCGTCGTGCTCCAGATGGGCGGCGGGCAGGTCGACAGCTCGGCGCTCAAGAACAACGACAACGTCAACGCGCTGGTCTGGGGCGGCTACCCGGGTCAATCCGGCGGGCAGGCGCTCCTCGACATTCTGACGGGTGTCCGCGCGCCCGCCGGCAGACTGGTCACGACGCAGTACCCCGCCGCCTACCTCTCGCAGCAATCCCCTTTGGACCTGAGTATGGCGCCCGCCAATGGCAGCGCGGGGCAGACGTACATGTGGTACACGGGCGAGGCGGTGTACCCCTTCGGCTACGGGCTTACCTACACCACGTTCTCCACTGAGCTGGCGGGGAACCTCAGCACCAGCTACAACTTGACCGAGATCTTCTCGCAGGCGCACACCGGGTACGAGTACGTCGACCAGCAGCCCTTGCTCACTTTCTCCGTCAAAGTGACGAACACGGGCTCCGTGGCGTCAGACTGGACGGCTATGCTCTTCGCCTCCACCACCTCGGGCCCGACCCCGCGGCCCATCAAATGGCTCGTGGGCATCGACCGCGAAGCCGAGATCGCGCCCGGCGCCTCCTGCACCGCGCAGATTGCTGTCCCTGTCGGTGCGCTGGCGCGGGCGAACGAGGTGGGTGACCTGGTCGTGTTCCCGGGCGCGTATAAGCTGGCGCTCAACTGGGACGCGAGCGTGACGGTGGAGTTTGAGGTCGTGGGGAGCGAGGTGACGGTGCAGAAGTGGCCGCCAGCGTTGCAGCAGATCCCTTTTGGGGGGCCGATTGGGAATGGGACGGGGCCGTTGTAGGCTTACTGTAGATCGGTGGGATGTGACACGATGATGACGAACGGAGTGTATCATACATAGACATGATAGATCTTCGACGAAAAGCAATAAGTCGCCTATGTCTACCTCGTGCCTCGCCAGTCTTCGCTGGTTCGTTCCATCCAGGGCAGGACTGCGTTTGACGGGACTTTAGTGTTGCATATGGAACGAATGGAGCTTTGCTCTCAGGTACATCGCTTGCTGGGCATGTAGCTACTTTACTAAGGTGCAGAACGCAGTGAATACTCCGGGCACAACGCCGGGCGCCTTCGCTAATACATCACTTGGACTCCCTTCTTTTCCCCCGTTGTGTAGTGGGGCAGAGGACGCGATGCCTCACCGCCGGCCAGGCCAGGCCAGCCCAACGCAGCCCAGCCCATACACGCGGCCACCGCAATGTGACCGTATACGCACGGGGCACTCCCACCCTGAGCGCGCTGACCTTCCCACACTCGCTGGCCGTGCTAGCTGCGCAGCCACCGAGCAAGCCCGCCACACCGCACTGCCCTCCCCTGACCAGTCATTTCCCTGTCCACCCGTCCACTCGTCCCGTGACCCCCCAGTCCACTCGCGTAGATTGGCTCAATAAACCGGCACCCCCAGCCCCCTCCGCACCGCCAGGATCTGCTCCCGCGCCCCCGCCTCCAGCGCGAAGATGGTCTCCCGCGGCATTTCGAGGATCTGCTGCATCACCGCCTGCTGCTCCGGCGGCAGCGTCGCGAGGATCTGCGCGATCTGCGCGGGATTCGGGCCCGCGGAAGGTGGCTGTTGTGGTGCTGAGGGCTGCTGTTGTGGTGGTGGTGGAGGTTGGTAGGCGGGATGTGGGGCCGGGGGGGTGGGGGCGTACTGCTGAGGGGCATAGTAGGGTTGAGGCGGTTGCTGGTTGTATTGTTGTGGCGGAGGCGGCTGGGCGTACGTCGGCTGCTGTTGCTGCGGTGGCGGCTGCTGATACTGCATAGTTGGTGGAGGGGGCTGCACAGCCGGAGCGGGGGCTTGCGCCGGTTGCCCGCCGGCTAGCAGGCTGCCCAGCACCGAGCTGTCGACCAACCCCAGCGTCAACAGCGCCTGGAAGATGGCGTATCCCAGCTGCGGCGCCTGGGCCAGCAATGCGGTCGCCTGCGCCGGATTGACGGTGCTGAGGTTCTTCATCTGGCTGATGATGTCCAGCAGCTGCGCGGGCGGGACAGCGGCGAGGGTCTTGCTAATCGCATCGGGCGCCGTCAAGCCATCCTGCAGCGGCATCCCGGCGGGCAGGGGCGGGAGCGCGCCAGGGTCCACTCGCGCGGGCTGTGCGTCGGGGACGCGGTCCATGTTGAAGTGTGCTGGCGGTGGAGCCCTCCCGCTCCCGCCACCGCCATCATCCGCTCCGCCTTTCTTGCCACCGCCGCCGCCGCCGTTGTCGTTGCTGTAGTCCACCCGTAACGAGCGGCCCATGATTTCGAAGTCATTCAAGTTGCGGACGGCGCTCGCGGCGGCATCGACGTCCGTGTATTCGAGGAAGCCGAAGCCTTTCGGGCGCGAGGTCTCTTTATCGTAGACGAGGCGAAAGTTGACGACGCTCCCGACGCGCGCGAAGATGTCGCAGATTTGCTCTTCGGACACGCCGTAGGGGATGTTGCCGATGAAGACTACGCGCCCGCCTTTCTCGCGCGCGGCCATGATGCCGCGGGGTGTGTGGTGGCTGGTTACGGACTTGGAAGGCGCGATGGTGTGGGAGGACGATGATGTCGAGCTTGTGGTCTTGCCCGGTGTCGCGTGGTGCAGACAACACATGTGCAGTCAATGTGAAGCTCAGGCGCTCGAGCCACTTTGCGGCGTTTCGTGACACCTCCGAGGCATGTGACAGTCGCAAGTTCATGGGGAAAGAGCGTCCGAGGATCCTCGACTATCACGATGCTGCTGCGATAACGACGCGACGCGACGCGATGTTCCACTTCACGCCGCTCCTCGGCGCCCACTGCTCCTCCCCCGCCTCCTCCTCCCTCCTGGAGCTCGACGGCGGCGTCAAGATCCTCATCGACGTCGGCTGGGACGACGCCTTTGATGCTCCGCAGCTCGCCGCCTTGGAGCAGCACGTCGCCAGCCTCTCCCTGGTCCTGCTGACCCACCCGACGCTCGCGCATATCGGAGCCTATGCACATGCCTGTAAGCACATCCCGCTGTTCAGGAGGATCCCCGTCTATGCCACCACCCCCGTCATCAACCTCGGACGGACCCTCCTCACCGACCTCTACGCCTCCGCCCCGGCCGCCGCCTCCTGCATCCCGCTATCTACCATCTCGGCCGCTCCGTCCAATCCAGATGGCGCACCCAAGCTGCTTTTCGACCCTCCCACCGCCGAGGAGATCGCCTCCTACTTCGCCCTCATCACGCCCCTCAAGTACTCCCAGCCCCACCAGCCCCTGGCCTCCGCCGACTCACCTCCGCTTGGCAACCTCACCCTGACCGCCTACGGCGCCGGCCACACCCTGGGCGGCACCATCTGGCACCTCCAGCACGCCACCGACAGCATCGTCTACGCCCACTCCTGGCACCAGGGCCGCGAGAACCTCCTCCCCGGCGCCACCCTCCTCGCCGCCTCCCAGCAGGAACTCCTCGAGCCCCTACAACGCCCCACCGCGCTCGTCTGCTCCGCGGCGGGCGTCAGCGCCGAGCCACCCCTCGCCCGCAAGGACCGGGACGCGCGGCTCGTGGCCCTCATCCGCGAGACCCTCGCCGCCGGCGGCAAAGTTCTGATCCCCACGGACTCCTCCGCGCGCGTCCTCGAGCTCGCGTTCCTGCTTAACCGGACCTGGCGCGAGGCGCTCACGGGCCCGCACGCGGAGACCTTCCGTCATGCACGACTGTACATGGCCACGCGGTCTGCGTCCGCATCGGTAAGGTACTTGCAGAGTATGCTGGAGTGGGTCGAGGACTCTGTGCGTGCCGAGGCTGAGGCGGCCATGACAAGGGGGAAAGGGCAGGGGGGTGCGGAGTCGCCGATGGAGTGGAAGCACGTTAGGTTACTGGAGCGGGAGCGCGCAGTGGCGAGGGCGGTCGGCGGAGGGAAGGCTTGTGTGCTGTTGGCGAGCGATGCGGGAATGGAGTGGGGCTTTGCGCGGCTGGCTTTTCGCGCTTTGGCTCAGGATCCGCGGAATCTGGTTATCCTGACGGAGAGATCGAGCGATGAGCAGAGAAATGGGTTGGGAGGGCAGCTGTGGGACGCTTATGCGAATGCCTCTGGTCCCGTGAATGGAGCTGGTGGAGCCAAGATTGTCAATGCGGATGCTGAGGGACTAACTCTCACGCTCAACTCGACGTCTACCGCGGCTTTGGACCCTGAGGAAATAGCGCTGTACGAGACGTACGCCGCGCGCCAACGACAATTGCACTCTTCTCTGCAAGGCGACAACACCAATGCAGACCCCACCACGGCCGACGCAGCACTAGACGCCGAGCCCGATGAGGAGAGCGACAGCAGCGAGGAGGAAGACGAGGACGCCGACCTGGAGCACCAGGGCCGCGCGCTCAATGTCTCCGCGCAGCTAACATCTACTAATAAACGCTTGAACCCCAATTCTGGCGCTGCTGGGGTAGGTATAGTGACGGCCGCGATGGGCGATGTGGAGTTGGGCGTGAACGTGCTGCTGCGTAGTAGCAGGGGTGCCGGCGGCCAGTTGGAGGGAGCTGGGGCTGTGGTGCATGACTGGGATGTCCGCGGGAAGAGGGCGAGGGAGAAGGTGTTCCCGTTTGTGGGGAAGCGGATGAGGGGCGATGAATTTGGGGAGGCTGTACGGGCGGAGGACTTCCTGCGGGCGGAGGAAAGGGAGGGCGCGGCGGATAGTGACATGCCGAGAGAGATGGGACGGGGCGACGCGGGTGTAGGGATGAAGCGGAAATGGGGCGACGCTGGGGCGGAGAAGGGTGGCAAGGGCGGTGGTCGTAGGGACGGCCAGGGTGCGAACAAGAGAAGCCGCCTGGAAGGTGGTAGAGCGGCGCGCCGCGGGCCCGACGACATCGATGCGGCCATCGCCCGTGCCACGGGGGCCACCAACGGCAACGGTCCGGCGGGCCTTGCCAACACCACCACTGCGGACCCGAACGCCGCGTTGTCCTCAGACGACGAAGACAACGACGACTCGGACGAAAGCGACTACGACCCCGCCGCCTCCCTCCCCGCCGGCCCGCGCAAACTCGTCTCCCACCCCGGCCCACCACTCTCCGTACGGCTGCGTATCTCGTACGTCAATTTCGCTGCCCGCCCCACGCTCCGTGCGCTGCAGATGCTCATCCCGCTCTTCCGCGCGCGGAAAGTGATCCTTATCGGGGGGTCTGCGGACGAGACGAGATTGCTTGGGGAGGAGTGCGCGCGCTTGGTGCTGGCGGGCAAGACGGAGATCTTGGCCCCGAGGGTGGGCGAGGGCGTGGACGCGAGTGTGGACGCGCGGGCGTGGAGTGTGAGACTGGGGCGGGCGTTGGTGCGGGAGTTGCGGGCTGGGTGGCGGGGTGTGGGAGGAACGGAAGTCGTGGGTGTGAGGGGGGTGTTGAGCCGAGCTGCGGGCGCCCCGGACGCTGAGGCCGAGGAGACGGCGGCGGGGAAGAGGAAGAAGCTGAAACTGCTTGCCTCATCGGCAGACGCTGGAGACCTGGCTGCGGCGAAACCGAAGCCAGGCGCGGACGCAGTGGCCGCGCTGCCCGTCCTCGATCTCCCGGGTACTTCCCCCGACGCTCTGGTCCCGGCTCCGACGACAAGGACGGGACAAGGACATCCCTCCGTCCACGTCGGCGAGACCCGGCTCGCGGACCTGCGCACGCAACTCCGGGCCGCGACACACGATGCGGTCTTCAGCGGCGAGGGCACGCTGCTGGTTGACGGCAGTGTCGTGGTCAGGAAACTGGTGGGGGGGAGGGTGGAGGTGGAGGGCGTGCTGGGGGGTGGAGCGGGAATGGTGATGGGGAGGCAAGGAGGTGGGGTGTTTGAGGCGGTGCGGGGGGCGGTGTATGCTGGTTTGGGGGTCGTTGGGGGGGTGTAGATCATGGGATGCTGGCCTACGTGCCAGAATGGGAACGGGTATGTGATGGTACGATATGAGCCGACACATTTCTTCCTCATATGTTTTGATATCTCTTATTCGTGCGCTGGACCCTGCGATCTCCATTTTACAAGGTCTTGTAAGAATACATATATGTGTAGTCGAGTATAGAAGGTTGACGTACAGGATTGAGGACGGAGTCGGCCGGGAGCCTGAGGCTCACCACTGCCCGCCTCCACTGCATCCCATGCGAGTCGCGTGCCTGTCGTAGACACGTCAACGATCACGCATGCGCCGTGAAGCGCACCACCTTGGTCTACCTAAGGCCGCCAGTGTCCTTCCGCAGCCCTCGGAACGTCAGCATGGCAGACCACGTGGCGAAGGACAGATTAAGTCGATGACCCATTCCTTGTACGCTCGATAGTCCGATGGCTTGATGGAGCTTCGCCTACCCACCACCCGCCCGCCAGTCCCGCAACGATGATGTCCTCACGGGTGCTGTCGCGCTTCCTCCCGGTCGCAGAGGGCGACATCTCCGTGTACGAAAGTATCAGGGCCCGACAAGGAGACGTAGAAGGGCAGCAGCGCCTGCCGGCGCATGAACCTTTCCACGATCATGACGATGATAACCCGGAGGGTCTTCTATACGATGAGCAAGGGGACGAGTCAGATGTGGCGCAAAGCGCGACCGTGAGCCCGGAGATCACGGGGGCCAATAGATGGCTGGGGAAGGGGAAGAGGCGGGCAGAGGACGACGAGGAT
>JAWDJV010009421.1:0-56382 GCA_033119285.1 Teratosphaeriaceae sp. CCFEE 6253
TGTCAGATATTCTGGGACGCCATCGCCCTCACGGGGCCCACTGCCAAGCCCCGCCTCCATGGTGCTTCCTGGGCTGTTATGCCTGACGGTACTGCCGGACGACGGTCATGGAGTGTCTGGCCGTCCCTACTGGACGAAGCTGCTGGCGTGGTGCGGAGCAGCACTTTTTCTGCGAGGTCTGGCTGACATGCAGAGGAGCGACCGCATCATGCAGCAGTGCAATGGATCACTCAGACTCTTGTTGTCGAGAACACGAGGGAAGGGGACGCCATAAGTAGGAGCAGCCCTCCGCTCATCATCCCCATCATCCAGCCAGCCAGCACCTCTCCCAGCACCACCGCATCCTCATCAGCATCTTCACTCGTTGCCACACTCTCGCTCGGGACCCTCCCACCACACAATCGTTCTTCCCATCCCCGACACACCCACCATCAAGATGCAGTTCACCGCCACCGTCCTCGCGGTCCTCGCCTCCAGCGGCCTCGTCGCGGCCCTTCCGGGCGCCCCCGGCTACGGCACCTGCAAGACCTGGGACTACACCTCCACCTGCTCCAGCGTCTACACCACCTCCACCGGCACCTCCTCCAAGCCGGAGACCTCCGTGTACACCACCACCGTCTACAAACCGTCGACCTACACCGTCACCTCGGCCTCCACCTACTACACCACCGAATATGGTAGGCCTCCACTCTCACCCCCGCCCTCTGCTGTGCACATGGCTGACCCGCATCCTAGCCACCATCACATCGACCGAGACCAAGTACAAGGTCAAGACCAAGACGATCCCCTACAAGTCCAAGTCCAGCACCGTGACCTGCTACACCAAGCCCGTCTACGTCTGGACCCACTCCACCAGCCTCTACACCTGGACCGAGAAATACCCGGAGACGTCCACGTCGTCCAGCGTCTGCACCTCCGTCACCAGCGTGCCGCACACCTACACCACCACCTCCGCCTGCCCGTCCACGAAGACGAGCACCTACGAGAGCACCTACTACGTCACCACCACCAAGTACGTCAGCAGTGCCTGCTCGACGAGCTCGTCGTGCAAGTCGACGCCGAGCACCACCTCGACCACGATCAAGCCGTACACCACCTCGACCACGACGGCGAAGCCGTACACCACCTCGACGACGTCGATGAAGGCGTACGCCACGTCGACGACGACGAAGGCTTACGGCTCGTGAGCGGGGATAGATTGATGATGGGACGGCTTTTACGATTGGGACATGCATTCATGGGGAGGGGGGTGGGGAAAAGGTTTACGCAGTCACGTAGCCGAGCCATGAGCCACAGCGCTCAGTTCAATCATCATCATGCGGCCTGCGCATCAGTGTACCTCCCTCGTGATCCTTGCCCAGCTAGCCGGTACCGTCGATCCTGACGACTACGACGATTCTGCATCTCGCTGGAACTGCCGCCGCACCTCTGGGATGGATCTCTAGTCTGCTGGACCGCGCGTAATCATGGCAGCGCACCCGTACAGCAGGCCGGCCCGTGCTCATTGCCCGGCCCACCTACCCGTATCTTGGGCATCCCGGTAAGTATTCTTTGGATGGTGAGCTGACATCCTGGTCGGGGCTTGAGCAATGCGCTTGCTGTACCGAGAGCACGTCGGAGCATGTTCGAACAGATTAACAACATTACTAGCCTGGGACAGAGGGTGAAGACGGGCTGACCGGACAGGGAGATGTATCGTTGAGGAAAAGAGAGGCGTCACCATCATCCCCGCGCCGCGATTTGGTCGTCGCGCTGAGCCATCCCTCGTCGATGGTCGGCTTGGCGCTTAGCCTCGCGGAGAGGGAGATGGGGCGGAGAGGCTCTACTCCAGGAACACGTTGCCGCCACCGTGAGGGGATGCTATCGCGAAGGAAGGCATGTACAACCGGATCGATGATTCGAGCGTGCCGTGCGAAGCGGATGGTGCGTGGCGGGAGAGTAGCGCGGTCGCCTCATGACGATGGCAGGCTCACTTGCGGCTCCAGCCGTGGCCCTATGTCGAAAGCCAACGGTGCGGGGGGCTAGGGCGCAGTCGGCGAAAGCGGACCAGCTGCAGGTGCTCGTCGGCATCGGAAGGAGTGGGCGGCCCGGTCTGGGCACCGCGCAGTCGGTGAGGCGAGGGGCAGTGCGTCCTCTCTCTTGCGTAAGACGGAGACGTCGTGAGAGGTCGATCGACGGGGAGCGGGAAGCAGTCGGCGGTACACCGCCGATCGGGTCGGGGCGCTCCCCATGATGTGACAGTAGGCGATGGAATTCAACCGTGTTGGACGGTACTAACCGCATATAATGCACCTCCGGGCGACTGGGCAACGTGTCGGGATGTTTAATGCGCATGAGTCTCTTCTCGGCGACAGTGGTACGGCCCCACGACGCTTCCCCTGCTCCAACGAAATCGATGCTGAGCTTTATCCGATCGAAGAGTCCGCCATCGTCCAGGCCAATGAGAGCGGCGCTCACGCCTGATGAGACACATCCGACAGCTTCCTGGGTTGCCGAACCATCTTCCGGATCCAGTGTGGCGACCACCCGATCGACCTGGCAAAGTACCACAGCATGATCCCCACGGTTAGCGGCAAAGTCACGGTGGGGTACAGCCAAACCCGCCGGTCCACCTGAAACTGGATGGCCCGCTCGTCGCCGACGTGGAAGAAGACCATGCTGAAGAACGTCGCCACGAAGGTGGCCGGAAGGAAGACCATGGTCACCACCGTGATGCCGCGCATGAGCTCGCTGTCCCGCCGCGCGGAGCCGGCGATGCCCAGCTGGATCTGGGTGTCGCGCTGCGCCATCAGCGTCTGGGTCACGCTGATCTGGGCGTGCAGGCGCGCGATCAGCACCTGGATCTGCTCCCACTGGTTCCGCGCGAGCTGGCGCTTGGACTCCGCAGTCTGCCGGAGGTTTCGCAGGCAGGGCGCACTGATCGTTGCTGCAGCCGCGGCGGAGACGGTGCCAATTTCCTCATACTGAGCAAGATGATCCAGGAATGCCTGGAGGTTGAGGATCCCGCGGGCGGACATGAACGCCACGAACCGCGCGAAATCCACCGCTTGATGCAACCGCTCGTTGAACTTGAGCTCGTGCGGCTGGAGCGGATGCCGCCTGAGATCGCCAATCGGGTTTGGGTACGCGGCGATGCCGGTCAAGGATTCAAACTCTTGTGTGCCGAAATCGACTGTCCAGCGATCGCTCTCGGTTGCGAGGAAGATGTGGGTGTGCAGTGCCTGGACTACGTAGAGCATGCTGGCGCCGGGTCGGGCTTGCAGCAGTCGCTGCACTGGTTCGACCCCGAGGCAGTCGTCCCGGCCCAGGACCAGGACAAGGGCTTGGCGCCGAATAAAGTCGTAGCGGCCGTAGACCGCACACAAGTCGGACCATTTGTAGCCGACGTGGAAGGCGCTTGCGAGAATATCTGTGTCAGTGCCTGGGCAGTTGAGACAGTCTTCAGGGGTGTACGATGTGTACGCCAATGCTCCGCCGGTGTTATTGTGCAGGAGCTCCACAAAATTTGGTGGGACGTCGAACCGTCTAAGCAGGTTGCGCCAAGTACTTTCGTCCACGGACAGTGCGCTGACCGTTTTCCGGACCATGTACAGGCGCTCTTGGTTGATATGAATGACCGTCATCGGCGACATGAGTACCCCTTTGGTGAAGAGGCCCTGTCCAGGAGCATCCTCCGCAAGTGTGAAGCATGTCTCGGTGTGGCCATTCAATATCGTGGTATATACAAGGTACCACGGGAAATGACGCCCGACATACTCTGTATCTGTGGCCACCACCTCAATGACATGGCTTGCGTCCATGGTAAGCGGGTCATAGTATCGGCTCCCATAAGGCCAGTCCATGACTATCAAGGAAAGCGTTGTCCGCTGCCCAGTCCCGGCCTTTCATTTATCGATTCTCGTCTCGACAGCTTGGGCAGACCGTGCAGTTCAGGACTGGTGCTAGCATCAAGCAATTGTTCCGGATGCACGGGCGCGTCGAAGGCTCGCTGTCAGTCTCTCGTTCGCTAGCGCTTTTGGTCATAGAGTCGCTTCGACAGCAGCTGTTCCATGCTATCAGCCATTTCAACTCTACTTAACTTCTCAAGGTTGGTGTTTGCCTTCTTGTTCGCCTTGCTGCTACGCCACCCACGTCCCAGATGCATGCCGCCCCGCTGCAGAACTCAGACACATCGCCGCCGCCAGCCTCCACGACGAAGGTACAACGCCGATCGGTCAGCTGCGTCCACCCATCGGGCCCCGTTCAGAGTGCCTACATCCTTGCAGGGCGGCGTCAAGCCAGCGAAACGGGCGTATCACGGCCCCAAGATTTCACTCAGCAACGCAAAGATACCCAACCAGCTCGAGTGCCGTGCCGCGTGCCGATGAGCTCCCGCAGTGTGACGTGCGCCGTCTTGGTAGGCATAGCCTTTTCACGCATCTCAAAGCGCCTCCACGCATGCGCCACGCGGCTGGGCCTCAGCCGCAGAGACGGCTGGCGGTACAAGACTGGAGTTGATGGCCAACAGCGATACAAGGCAATCTCCAAGCGTTTGGGTTCACAGCTTTGATGCCTAAGGCATTCATTATTCCCCCCTACGTGCAGGCGGTCGGGGCAGCTTGGCAGCATCAACAGGCACGATTGGCGCTACATGTAGGCTTACAACCCGCCGCTGTCAGACATGTACATAGCGCCATCGCATCTATGTAGCTATCTTGTCTAGTGCGGACTGTATAACGAGTCTAGCAGACGAACCATCATTGCTCCACATGCACCTAAGCCTTCGCCGATGGAGAGTCCGCAGAGCTATCAAGAGCGGACACAGATTCAACTTCGGCTCCGGCATGATAGCTTGAATGAAGAGGTCTAGGACGTCTACGGGAATCTGGTAGTCTCAGCCTCCATCACCAGAACCGTGGCCTGATCTCCAAGCTGCGCTCAGTCGCTGCTCGATGTTCCCGTTGACCCGGACAAGCTTCTCCCGCGCCACAGCAGCTTTCCGTGGGCGCCAGACAGCACGGAAGAACGACATGGCCTCCTTCAGCCGTTCCCGCTCTTCCCACAGCTCCTTATACTCATCGAGCCCCGGGTCATCCACGAAGCAGATCCCGTACATCTGACACAGACTCTCGCGCTCCGGATGCGCACAGTCCGAGGTCTCGTTGGTGAACAGGTTCGGCCACATGTGCTCCCACACGCGCCCCACCACCGCGTCCCTCATCTCGGTGGCGAGGAGCCAGTCCCGGCTGCGGCAGTACTGCGCTCTCGGTCGCCGGCGGATGGCTTCGCGGGCAACGGCCAGTTGCGAGCAACACGGTCCGCCCAGCGTGGGTGGCACGACGGCATCGTCACCGAAATTTGCCCTCCACGCCTCCGCCATGTACGGCTCCTCCTCCTTGTCGTAATCATCGAGCGACTTTCGGGTGTCGATCCAGACGGGACAGCCCGCTCGCCAAGTCATGCGCAGGTTGAAGTACCCCCGGAGCTGCACCGCCCGCAGGTCCAGATTCGCGAGGGCGAAGCTAGTGTTCTGCAGCAGCGTGCCCTCGACATGCCACGCCATCTCGGCCGCGTGCACGAAGATGCTGATCTCCGGCAGGGAGTCGTAGAAGTCGCAGAGGTAGGTGAAGTACATCAGCGCCTCCCTCCCTTTGGGCTTCGGGGGATGATATTCGGCGGACGGATCATCGCTGACATATCGTCGGATGGCGTAGTTCGGGAAGGGGAGATTCGAGGCCCAGGTGATGTCGTCGGCTTCCACGGACGCTATCACGAGGTCGATGCTGGGCGAGGTGGCGTTGCCGTTCAGATTCGGGTTGACTTCCTCGAGTAGTACCGGATGCGGGTGAGCGAAAACATTGTACCGGGTGGCCGGCCCAAGATCGACGTACACCAGATATGCGAATGCGAAAGCGAGCACGCTGTACGCAACTCGTTGGATCAGCTGAGGCTTGAAGAAGCGTGCCGGCAGGAGCATTGCCTGGCGAGCCACTACTGTGTAGCGGTCGCTGGCAGAGGGCAGAAGGTGGACCCTACGACTGCGTCGAGCCTGGCATGGCTCGTGGGCGCGGCGAAGGGCATAGGTCGTGAAATCATTCGTGCTGCCTACCTAGTACTGTTAGCTCAACATCACCGTGTGGCTTAGACACTCCAGCTAGTCATATCTGGATTGGCCTACGCGGCCCTCGTGGATTAGACTTCGGCCGATCGAGCATCCTGCTCGACGCGCTGTAGTCGGATGATGATGAGCAGACCCGCGGTGGTATCTCTCGCTCCTTCACAACAATACTGTCGTGCCCGAGACTGTGGCCTGCCAATCCCCACTCACGGGGCAGGGGCACAGCGCGGCAACCGCGTTTAGCCCTTCTGGGCCATTTCATCCCGGACTCCCATTGGCAGCGCACGTCTAGACGTGCGGTATATCAGGACACGTACACACTGGAAGACACTGTGAAGCCATTGACGGAGGTACAGGTCGCGGAAGCGAAGACCTAGACGGCGTGCTCGGCTCCCGGGACGCTAGCAATCCGCTTCTGGGCGTCGCGAGCACCGAGATCATGACGGTGGCCATCGACATGGCGACCGTATCGCTTGACGGCCTCTCGATTCCTGGAGCCGGCTTGCAATACCGTGTCAGCTCCTAGGATCCGAAACGACGTCGCAGTAGGACACCGCCCGCAGAGCGCTTGCTTGACCGACCTGAATTGTGCATAAATCGGGCGCGATGCCCGCGGAGTCTGGTTCTGAAGACAACGCTCTGTAAAGGACGGGGCATGGTCGGCGTGGATGCAGTTATGACAGGAGATCAACAGCCATCACGGGTTTGAGCCCCATGTCACAGCGGCAGCTCTCTTGGCGGCCCGGCGAAATATGCGATCTGGAAAAGCCACACGCCGCGAACATGAGCGCTGCTCCACATGCCGCCGCGTCTCTCAGATATCCCAAGGAACGTCCTTGTAGTCAACGTCTCTGAACGGATACCCGGCCATCCGCGTGACCATCTCCACGAAGCTGCCCTCGCCGCCCCAGATCGACTCGGCGAACGCCTTGGTCAAGTCGGTGCCGTTGAGCAAGGCTCCGCTGGTCCAGATCTTGCCATCCTGGACCCAACGCTTCGCGACCCAGTCGACCTCCGGGTTGGTGTGTCGGAGGTGGTCGACCATGGGACGCGGCGCCGTGCCGGTCTTGCCCGTGAGGAGACCGGATTGCAGCGCTGCTAAGAAGCCGCCGCAGATGAACCTACGCGTGTGCCTGATCAGCGGGAGAAGGGTGACAGAGTTCTGCATGGGCTAGCGCTGTCGTAGATCGCTGGCGTTCTCCACGTACAAGAGAGCCTGACACTCTTCGTTGGCCTTTTGTAGGAAAGCGATCTCGCCTTCCGTCATCGTGTAGTTGACGACATGAGCGCCCATCATGACGACGTCCAGCGGCGGGCAAGTCTTGAAGTCGTGCTAGAAGAGCAGGCATCAGCATGAGAGGGGCAGAGGGAGTCGAGTATCATGCTCACGGTAGCCTTCACGACAGCGCCGGCGGTCAGCACCGCATCTTGCCCGTGCTCAGTCACCCAGTGGTACTCGACGTCGAGCGCCTCGTTGCGCATCCGGTCGGTGATGAGATGAGGAGGAAAGTTGGGCAGGAACTCCTTCGAGATCCCGGAAAAGATATCGAGGGGTGCCACGTCGAGGATCTCCGTCTTGCTACTCTCGGATCAGCGACGCAACTATCACCCGGCGACTGCCGGGTGCGCGGAGACGAACGAGTTGAGCACGATGACGCCCACCCGGATCGGGCGGTGTGGGTCCTTGAAGTCGACTGGGTCTTGCATGGTGAGGTTGTTGGCTGCGGCTCTCTTTGAGTCTGGAACTTGCAGATGCGTGTCGAGAACACGGATTCGGGATCGCTGGGTCACTACTTATGTGTGTCGTGGGCATCCCGGTCCTAGCAGACGGTGCGTCGATACTTGCTCACGGCTGAACGACCTAGGCAACAACATGAGCGGATTGCCGTAACCAGACACAGACATGCAAGCGGCCCAGCATTGACCCAATCGCCGTCTCGAAGCACGACGTTCTCCGGCAGGATGTCCGTGGACGGTGTGATATGGCTCACAGACTTCCCGGCCCGGCGGCCCAACCTCGTCTCCCGCGCCGCGATTGGCAGTACCGTCTCATGGCGGGCACACAGTCAAGCAGTCGATGTCAGTACTGTCGCTCTGCGATGCTTATTCAATGGGCCGATGACTCCGCTCGTGACGGCGATACTATGCGCTCTGGATACTCATCGACAGCCGTTCAACCAGCAGCGTTCGTGACCCAAGTCACGCATCCCAGTCTTGAGACTACTGCGAGCGTGCTTCCGGATGAAGCGCTCTGCAACGGACAGAACGCGAGCGGTCGGTGGGTGTAATGGGCCCGTGCCAGAGACTCCAGGTATCACACCCAGCTCTACAAGGGGAGATCTGAAAGAGGCGTCGCCACAACGCAGACGTACCGGACCCTTCGCCTCGATTGGGCAACACTGAACCGTCCGACCTTGCAAGGAACGTGGCCCTGATACCGTACCTCTCATCACTCGCTCCCCCTTGCAAAGTATGGCTCGCAGGCCTTGTGCAGCGCCATCCAGGGTCCGGGATCCGCCCTAACCATCTCCTCCAGCACCCCCAGCCTCTCCCAGAATTTCGTCCAGCTCGCGACGTGAAGATCGATATAGCTGATGTCGATCCCGGAAAAGTACGGCCCATCTGGATTCTCCTGCAACATGTCGCCAATCTCTCGGATATGCGGAGCCGCTGCCTCCAGCATCTTCTCTCGCCCACGCTGGGCGAGATAGCTCGTTACGTCTGCGCCGAGTCTTGCCTTGCGGTCGGCCAGAAAGTATTCTGCCGACTCGTCCGTTAGAAGGGTGGTAGGCACGCCGTAGAGGGAGATGCCGTCTATGGCGGCACCTAACTCCAGAAGCACGCTCTTGACGCGTGAGGTATATCCCGATTCCAAGTGTAGTGAAGGCGAGGGGTACATTTCTTCGAGCCTCTTGATTATCGCAACAGAGTCCATCATGGTCTCACCGGTCTCAAACTGCACGGCGGGTAAGGTGTAAGGCCACGGCGCCACCGACTCTTCGTTCGGTTTCACGCCTTTGCCACTGAGCAGTGGCCCGATGTGCGGATATTCCACCCATTCTGTAAGGTACGGTATGCGTTTAAGATTGAGCGTTGCGCGGACTGGAACTCCATCAGCATGCGTCAGATAATGGGAGCCGCTCACCTTGACGAGTCACCTTTCCAGGTATTTGGCGACCAAGCCTTGTTTGGCGGCTTGGATGGGATGTCGTATAAGGTGATCATGTTGGTATCGTTAGTGGTGTGTGGCGTGATCCAGACAGTACATGTAGGGACTGCTCGTCGTCTCAATGTCTCTCCGCGATTCGCATATCCACGATTCTCCGATCACGGACGAAATCCATGTCAGATTAGAGCGCTCGCCGTCGTGGTGGCCACACCGAGTAGAGCCGGGCTGCGCGTTCACGGCGCTGCGGGGCGATCTCAATGGCCGCGCCGTGCCTTGTTCATGCAAGCGGGAAGGTAGACTCTTGGTATTGGTCCTCTGCGTTGAGTGTTGCAGCTGGAGCCAACGATACCATCGATGACGATACAAGAGTACAATCGTATAAAATCAATGGTGGCACTCCACTCCTACATGGGCGTCAAAACCCGACTCTTTGACGATCCCCCAACACAATCAACCCCATGGCACCCATCAAAATTGGAGCTCTAGTCTACGACTACCAAGCGATTGACGTCGTTGGCCCGTTCGACCTGCTCTCAAACTGCAGCAAGGCCTCTCTCGGCTACGTCAAGAAGCATGTCGTCGTCGACGACGCGACGTTCGACAAGGCCCCCGAGTTCGAGTTCCACCACATCGGCGACAACCCGGATGCGATCCCGCTACTGTCGAGCGCGTACCGGATCCAGCGCACCGTCGCGATCGAAGATTGCCCGGAGCTTGACTGCCTGTTGATCGGGGGACCGATGCCAGAGGGCTTCGCGTTCCCGGACAGCTACGTCGACTTCATCCGGCGCCACGTCGCCGCGGGCAAGACCCTGTTCACAACCTGCACCGGCGCCTACGCTCTGGCGACCACGGGCGTGTTGGATGGCAAGCGCGCTACGGCGAACAATGTGGAGTACAACCAAATCGCGGCCGAGTTTCCCAAGGTGCTATGGACCAGGGAGACGAAGTGGGTGGTCGATGGGAATATCTGGACGGGCGGTGGTGCCGTCGCTGGGATGGACATGCTCGCGCACTGGATCAAGCAGAGCTTTGGACTGGAGGTGCTGATCGTCGGGGCGATGGGGCTTGACTACGAGCCGCGCGACATCGATGGTCGGTACACCGTCTTCCCGCAGCTGTACGACGAGAGCGGGACGCAGATCTCGACGACAGTGTTCCCGTGCCACGCGTGAGCTGGATGTGTGGTCTGGGCGGATGATAGACGCAGTGCAAAAGTTGGATGTCGCTGGTCAGCCTCGCTCGCTGTACGTGCTCAGTAGTCCACTCCAGAGACATTCGTTCTTTTGCAGCTGCACGGACGGGTCCAGAGCTTCCTCCACCTTGACCCCGTGCCAATCTGTGTCGCTGTCCAGTGCAAGTGCTTGGTGAGTCCAGAAGCCTGTTGCAGGACAGCCGCGTCTTTCCCCTAGGAAGGTCGATGGGTTGTTCACTCTCGGCCCTCTCGCGGTTTGGCTGGGTTTGGACAGGTCAAGATGTACCCTGGAGCCTGGAGGGACAGCCTCCGGGGTATCTCTGACGGCCACGTACGAGGCCTTTGCGCTCTTGAGCACATCGGGCAGGACATAGTACAGTCCCTGCGAGGAGCTTCCGGAGTCGAGTCGACTGGCTTGTCGAAGGAATGTCGCAGCCCGACCAAGGTACATCTCCAGATCGATGGTCTGTCGGCAAAGCTGCACGTCCCACTCGGGAACCTCTCTCGGGCCGATCGAGAGCCTGTACAGCACGAAGAAAGCCATAATGAAGCGGCACCACTCCTCGAATGGCAGGGCGCCGCATACTGCGAGTTCCAATGCCAGCACCACATCGAGGTATTGCTTGATCGCGTCCGCGCAGCTGGCAAGATTGCCGAAAAGCAGCCGTTGAGCTGCGCTGCATAGACCGGATGCGGACGGAGATTTGCGACTGACGCGGAAGTGGTACAGGAGGCCCATCTCGTAAATCCAGATCTTGGCCGCATGGTATCTCGTCGCAAAGGCACCTAGAACGCATCAACATTGTTGCTCTGATGTGCTGGACGGCAAGACGAGGTGCATACCTGTACGCCACAGATGTTCTGGGATAGTGGACCTCCAGTCTTCAAGACCGGTCAACAGACGTTTGGAATGCAAGTGCAGTCGTGAGTGGGTAGCGGATCGCTTTTCCGACTCGTACGTAGCGTGTATGTTCTCGATCATGCATTGGTATTTCAATAGCGGCAACAGTGATGCGTCAGACTGTAGGTCTGAGTTATCTGCCAATGCAGTGGCACGCATGATCATACATTCGTTGGCTGGCAGTGTGTTGGGCTTGCCCATAGATGAGGAGATACTAAGCACGGATCGCGGTTAGTACGGAGCCTGGTAAATTAGCCCTTAACGTACACGCTGGAGAGGTAGAAGCATCCCAGTGAGGTTCGACTGGCTTCTCTCGACTCGCTGTCGTCACCGACGTCGACACCGCTGTCCTTTGGGTCGGCGTCGCTCCTCTTCTCGAGTATGGTGCGGGGATTCTCATTCAGGCCCATGTCCACCAGTATGCTGATTGCCAGCTGCATAAACCTGTACGCCTGTTGACTGCGCGGGACAAGATAGTAGTGAGACCTTCGGACTGTCAGCCTGACAGTATACCGGCCAACAGACAAGCTTACCATGCCAGGTAGACCAGGAGCCCATTGAGTAGATCCAGGCTGGTCTCTCCAGCTACCACGACCTCCGCTGCCAAGGTGTCTCGGACCTCCACGGCGAGAGTTTCTTGCAAGCGCGGGTAGTGGCTGGCTGCGGTCGTGGTGGCTGCCAGCAGAAGGAAGGGTCGCTGCTGCTGAATCATAGACGCCGCGCTCCAATCTACGGGTATAACGACGAACGGGAAATGGTGCTGCATGCTACGATAGCGGTCTAACAGGTGGTCTAGAAGCGAACGGTGCAGTCCCAGCTTCGCGATCCAGCCGCTGTGATACGATGGGGCGTACTCGGAGTTCTCGTCATCTCGCAGTGCGCCTCCAGGTCTCGTAATAGCTTGCCTGAAAGAAGAACCGCTTGCGATGCCAGTGCTCTGTGACGTTGCTGGGGCCGCGAACTCATTTGCGCTCGACAAAGGTATTGACTCTGTGCCCGAGCACGAAGGTGCAGATGTAGGGACGGTTGTGAGGTGGTCTAGTATCCCCTGGAGTCTGCCGTTCAAGTCGGCGAGACGTCTGTGGTATGTCAATAAACACATCGTGCCATGCGATCTTCGTCGCGGACTGACGGTACAGCTGCACGAGGTCTTCTCGTGAGCCTATGCGTCTCGGTGACCACACAAGCAAGTCTCGACTTCGCGCATCTGTTTCTCGACAATCAGCGATTGATGCACGCCCGCGAGTGAGCATGTGTATCGACAGCGACGAACTTCGAGCATGCTGTTCCGGCCTTGGGTTTCAAGCACTTGACCTTCAAGGCTCGACACGCATCACACGCTGCCGTCTTTTGCAGTCGGTCCGGACGCTGCATCGCTGGATAGCTGATGGTCTCATCGTGAGTTCGGTGGTATTACTGCACGTTGTAGAGTGTGGAAGGGTACATGCATGCGTGGATCAGGCAACACAATTGGCCCCGCAATGGGTGACAAATGAACGGTGTTTTCAACTTCGGCTCCTGGCTGAACAACCGCTGAGTGCATTGAAAGTGAGAGGCGCGGACATGTTCGATGATAGCAACCGAAGACGCCTGGATATCTACGTCCCGGCGCAAATGAATGTATGCGGTCGGCGTTGTCCTGTTCCTTCATGACATTCCCCGCTTATGCCTTTTCCAGCATGTCAATACCCATCAATAGCAGCCCTAGGCATCGTTCATTTCGCTTCTTACCGCCCTCGATATGACAGTCCGGTACCTTCGCCGCCCGAGCTCTGTTCAGCTGCCAAGACCAGATATTGCTTAGGAAGATGAACAAATCTCTCCAGCTGCCATAGCACATCCAAGCTGTCCGCCGCTCTATAAGAGCGCATATTCATGCACGAGCTCCGGCAGATCAAGGCAGGCTGTGCTGTTGCCGCGGCTGCGATCAGAGTGTCGGTGACCTCCTGTGGCACATCCTCATTGATGCGAAAGTACTGGTTCCCAAAGAATGCGTGCTCGACCACTGATCCGGTGCAGTTGCCCGCGTCCGCAATCGCGCCCTCCTCAGACCGTTTCCTTGGCTTCGATCCCATGACCCAGAGAGCGCCATACAAGTTCTGGGGACACTCGGCACAGCATGAGCCGAGGCCCATGCCGATGTTCTGGCAGTTTGCGCCGCAATCACTGCCGCACTCCTGTGCGAACAGCTGCAGCGGTAGGCCGAAAGAGTACGCCGGCAGGCGGCTGAATCGGACCGAGGAGACCAGCACGGTGTCGAGGGGCATGTGGCAGCATTGGCCCGCCAGGACACGCGCGCAGCCAACGCTGGTGTATGCTTGGCAGGTCTCCTCCAGGTAGAAGTTGATGTCCGCGGTCTGTGGCTCCGCGAGCCCAGAGATGGCGAAAAATGGCGGCAGCAGCCAGGATTGCACAGTTGTGCTTTATGGTCGAGATCGTGGCAGATGATTGTTCCTTGCTGGGTATGGTACGAGCCAGGCGGCACACCTGCACATGATGAGTACTTTACCCATTTATATGTGAATAGATGTCCCTCGTCGCTACGGAGGTTTGGAAGCAGCGCTCTAGTCGGCTGTGGTCTGATCAAGGCATTGGTACGCTTGACACTAGGACACAGAGTGGCATAGGTGGAATTCAGGCATCCCTGGAGCTAACAACTTAGCGGACAAGTAGTGTAGGTTGGTGTCAGCTCTCGGCCAAGTCCAGAAGGTAAAATTTGGCCAGCGCGTGTGTTCCAGCGACGACCGGGCGATCGCTTTGTCGCTTTGTCGTAGCGCCATGTTTATATGCTCCGTGCAGGTCGCTAGAGCATCACTATCAGTTATAGCAGGGCAATGGAGCACTTATACGACGGCATGGTGTCCGCGATGCGTATCGTTCGCTGCTTGCCCAACATCATCTAGTAGCCGCGAGCGTGTCGACCGCCAATGCGGCTCCGCGGATACGTAAAGGTGTAGCGGCAGCGTACGACACATCTATTTCGCCATCGCAAGAGACCTCATTGCATCAGAATAGACGCAGACTGAAGGTCACGCAGTCGGCAGCCCAAAGCTTTGTGCTTCACAGGAGACTTCCATGAGCTCTGCAGATTGAACGTTTCAAGCTGTGACAGTCGGCAGCGGCAAGGTGACAGCGCAGAAATAGAGTATGCCGGAGAGATGGCAGGCCTCGCACGAAGCTGTAGTGAGATATGCGTAGAGGCTGCAGAGACTAGAGTGCACTGATGAAGTGCTTCGCAGAACAGGGTAGCGTACGAGATTTCCATGTCTCGGCGGCCGCAGCGCCGTAGGCTGCGTCCAAGCTACTCGCTCTCAAGACGCCAAAGCCTGGCGCTAATGGGCGAGTGAGGATCAGGCTCGAGTCTGATGGATTATTTCGAGTCTGCGCAGTATTACTGCAGCCGTCCTGTCAATTTGGATCGGTCTCTGCTGCTTTCTGTCGCGGGCGCCATCGTATCACACGGGCCGTGTGTGCACGGAAGAGCGTGCGACCGCATTCCGTGCCATGGTGTCGATCGAATGCGTCGGCGAAGGCCACACGGGTGGGCCCCAGAGCGACTTCCGCGTGCCTGCAGTACAAGCACAAGCCTAAGGTGTGGTGGAGGTGGAGGTGGTCTCCTGCGCCTCCCGAAGCGGGCCGCCTGTGGCGCAGAGGACCACCTCCCGTCCCATCTGTTCCAATGCACGTGCACCTCACCTTCAAACAGCCTCCAGCCTCACAGAACATAAGCCGCCGACACGTATACAATGCGCATGGGATCGTCTCATTGACCATTTACATACTAATCGACTTGATACGCCGCCGCGAGCATGTCCAGCGAGCTGAACCGCAGCGGGAGCCTCAATGGCTCCACTGGCCCGGTCAGTCCCAGCAGCCCGCCAGCAGACACCGTGACTTTGAACGAGCCGGCCGGATACAGCAATGGCAATGGCAACGGCACCGCTGCAGCAAGCCGGGAGACGCCGAGGCAGGTGGAGGATGTCATGTACAGCGACATCGGCATCAACACTCTCCTAAACCGTCTGAAGCAGTCTGTCGCCTCGGCGCGAGACTTTGCCAGCTTCCTCCAAAAGCGGTCCAAGCTCGACGAAGAGCAAGCCATCGGGCTGAAGAAATTGGCCGGTACGCATCTGGAGAGCTTGCGCAAAAGCGAGATGCGCGGCGGCAGCTACGCGGCGCAAGTCAGCGAGGTGATGCGCGTGCACGAACGCATGGCGGAGAACGGCAACCAGTTCGCCATGTCGCTGCATCAGATGCACGAGGATCTCAACTCGCTGACCGCTAATATGGAGCGGGGCCGCAAGGTCGCCAAGCATGAGGGGTTGGAAGCAGAGAAACGCGCTTCAGACGCCGAGGCTTCGATGGCGAAGGCGAAGATCAGGTATGATGCTCTGGCTGAGGACTACGATCGCGCACGGACCGGCGATACGAAGGGTAGCCGCAGGATGGGCTTAAAGGGGCCCAAGAGTCAGGAGCAGTACGAGAGTGAGCTGCAGCGGAAGGTGCAGTCGGCCGAGACGGAGTACGAGGAGCGTGTGCGTACGGCGAGGACGCTGCGCGAGTCGTTGGTGAGCTCCACCCGGCCAAAGTTCGTCAGACAACTGCAGGAGCTGTGCAAGGAGTGCGACGCGGGCGTGACGCTGCAGCTGCAGAAGTTCGCCGCCTTCAATGAGAAGCTGCTGCTCGGCAACGGCATTGCCGTCTCGCCGCTGGGAGGTGATGCCGGCTCGCAGAAGAGCCTGCGTGATGTGGTCTATGAGATCGACAACGAGAGGGACTTCCACAGCTACATTGGCGCGCATGCGAGCAAGATCCCGCGCCCGACCGAGATCAAGTACGAGCAGCACCCAACTCTCATAACGAAGACGCAGCAACCCAGTAGCAGGAACGTATCGTCTGGCGCTCCTCCACCGTCGCAGCCACCGGTCCAGCAGCCGACACTGAGCGTCAACACGAGCACTCCGTCCCAGCCTGGCTCGATGAACAGCCGGTACTCGGCCTCGCAAGCTGCACCAGGCCCGCTGATGGCGCCAAGTTCGGCCCAAGCCTACAGCCAGCCAAGCTACACGCAGCCAACGCAACCTGCAAGCCAGGCTCCGACTTATGCCCATTACGACGGACCACAATTTAATTCGCAGCAGCCGCCACCGCGAGCGGACACCTTCAGCGCACCACCGTACCCCACCGAGCCCACCGAGCGCTCCGCTCCAGGAGGCGGCTCGGGCTATCCACCACCGCAGAGTGGATCAGGCTACCCGCCTCAGCAAAGTGGCTTGGGCTATCCACCTCAGCAGAGCGGCTCAGGCTACCCGCCTCAGCAGAGCGGATCAGGCTACCCGCCTCAGCAGACTATGGGCACCATCGCTCCAGGCCCCCCCGCCCACCGCAATACGCTTCCCCAGCAGCCGTCTTCTGCCGGTCCCGCGTCCCCCGCGGCCGCTAATCTACCGCCGCTGCGCCCGACTTTTGGCGTCAGTCTACAAGACCTGTTCGATCGCGATCAAAGTGCCGTGCCGATGGTCGTGATCCAGTGCATACTAGCCGTGGATCACTTTGGTCTGGAGACGACGGGGATCTATCGGCAGAGCGGGACGCAGAGTCATGTTGCGCGGCTGATTGGACAGTTCAACCATAATCCTAATAGTACGCCATCCCGTCACCTACAATCTCCTGCGATTACGAGTATCGCGAGCTGACAATTTCTCCATTGCAGACGTCGACTTCCGCAACCCCGCGGCCTTCTACCACGACGTCCACATCCCCGCCACCCTGCTCAAGCAGTTCTTCAAGCAGCTCCCGGACCCACTCTTCACGCACGCGGCCTACCAGGCCTTCATCGACGCCTCGAGGCAGGAGGAGGAGAATGCGCGGCGCGATGGGCTGCACGCGTTGATCAACGAGCTTCCAGATCCGAATTATGCGACGCTACGCGCGCTGATCCTGCATTTGCACCGCGTGACGCTGCATGAGGGGAAGAATCGCATGGGGAGTGGGAATCTGGGGGTGTGCTTTGCGTACGTACTGTGTCCATCCCGAGGCTGATGTGAAGGAAGTGGGCTGAACTACGCTGACGTGTGTTATCTGTGACAGGCCGAGTCTCATGGGCACGCACACAGGGTCCCAGATTGCGGACGCGGGTTTGCAGGCGAGGGTGCTCGACACCATCCTCATGAACGCCACCGCCATCTTCGACGAGGACTAATTCGCGCGCTCCTCCTGTCTAGGTACCGCCAAGCGCCATCTTCGCCGCGGAGATGGAAGCCAAGCGCATCAAGGCATCAGCCGCCGTCGTCAGAAACCTGCTCAGGTTTTCGTCGGTGTGGGAGGCTCCTCGTGACAGCGATGCATCACGCCGGTCGTCCGATTGGCCGGCGCCGGTGAGACGGTTGGCGGCGCCGCGGGACGCGGAGACAAGGGCGCGGGAGTTTACTGAAGTGCACGGGAAGTTTCGGACTTGGATGCTGCGGGCTGCTTCTGACCCGTTCTTTGGACGGTCGTCCTCGGAGGCGCGGGAGGCTCCGCTGTCGTCGCGCGTTCATTCCGTCGGCACCGAGACCTTGGACTCGCAGTCCCATAACACTCCGACGGCTCGGGAATTGGAAGCTGCGGAGGGTGCTGATGGTCGACGGGGCTCCTTGGGCGATGCAACCGCCAGCGCTTCGAATTCCGATTCGCAGCCTCTCACTCCTGCGGTCCAGGAGACGGCTCATATGGAGGAGCCTGAGCGCAAGGACTCGCCGCCGATCGCCGGGCTGGATGGGAGCGTGGTATTTGATGAGGAGAGTGGGGAGCTGTGGCGGCTTTGATCGCCTTTAATTGCTGCTACGGGATTATCGAAGGAGGACTGCATGATTGATACCCATCACGGTAGCGGGGTCCGGCCGTTGGCGTTGGAAGGACGGACCCTGCGTAATAGTGCTAATACATTGCTTTGGTACGCGCCTATCAGCCCGTGTATGCCACAGTCACCATCGAAACCCAGTAAAGTCCAAATGACTGCTGATATGGACGATGACGCCGCAAACGTGCGCGCAACTGATACCTAGGTCATCCGCCACATCATATACGCCAGCACGACTGCAGTGATGCCCCCAACGGTGCCTCCCACCTGCGCCCCGGTGGCTATGCTCTCCGTCAGTACCGTGGCTACGGCGGCAACTATCGCCGCGGAGATCAGAGCCAGAAGCACAGGAAAGAGCAGAAGCTTCTTGTCGATCCGGTAATGGACGAAAAGGACTTGCCGCGTACGCTGGATATCCCGATTGCCCGATGGCCGAACCTCGAAATGCGGGTTGCGGATGAAGAAGTCGGCTGCGTCGACGAGCGTTCCTGGGTTCGCGAATCCACGGGTCAAGAGAGCACTCTCCAGCAATGAATGGTACTGGGTCTCATGTGGATATAGCAGGTTGTCTGCGAACGCCGGCTGTACATGATGGAGTCAGCGTGTGTCTTGCGCAGAGTAGGGACTTGGACCGGGACTGACCGCTTCGATCATGCCGATGGCCACCGCTGGCCTTTGGCAGAACAGGATGAGGGCGACCTTCTGCTTCCACGGACGCGAGGCGCCGTTCCACCACAAGCGAAGGCCTGCCAACTTCGCCTGCGCATCACCAGGTAAGACTTGCTTGTCAATGTATCGACGGTTGCAAGCCTCGTAGCCCACCCAGAGCTCACTTGTGCCGTTCCCTGTGGCATGCTGACTCATTTGTTGCGCAGCCTGCATTCTCCTGCTCCTTGCTCACCGTCAAGGCCCCGATGATAGTTCCGAATCTGTTGCTACAAGGCCGGAGGGGAGGCTGAAGGAGGCATCCCTCTTGTACAAAGCTGGCCTTGCGAACATTTTGTGGATCAGGCTGTAGAGCCACTGCACGAAGTACACCACCTTGGGAGCAATCGACTCTCATCTTGGTGAGCGTTCGGGAGATATTCTGCGCGTAGCAAGTTGTTGAACAGGACCATCCCGCGTTGCACAGATGGACTACAAGTTGAACGCATCTTATTGCGGTCTAGCAGATGTGGGTGCAATATGATTGGGTGATCGTTGGGCCTCCATCCAGAGCGGCACGACCCGAACTTGTTGTGGAAGGACTGCAACAACTTGTGAATTGGGCACCAACGAGCCATGCCGCCATGACACCTCTGTCTACGCCTCCCCTTCGCCCTCGCCTGCAAAATGGCATTGCTTTCATTGACATTGTGTCAACGACAACATCTTCTCGCCAAAGCACGTCGTCGTGTCGTGACGAATCCAACAGACAATCCTTACTGTTGCTCGGAATGCAAGGATGGCCGACTGCTCAGAACCCTCCAGATTTGTGCCGTACACGGACAGACATTGTGGCTCGCCAGAGCGCTGGGCCACCTTTCGAGCCACGCGACGGGCAAAGTATCGCAGCGATTCTAGCCAACCTAACAGCATTCCCTTTGCTCCGAGCCGAACACGAGAAGGGTATGGTGCCGATAGAGGTGGCTATCTTGTGCGGAATCCTAAGTTTGTATCAACGTACTCTGTAGCGGACGAAGGACCGAGGACCTGGGATGCCACTCGAGGTCACAGAACACCCGACAGCCACAACAGTCCAAATTCGCGATCTGTCCCCTCTCACGAAACCGAACATTCTCGCGATCCTAGGCAAGCCCGTGAGTCTGACTCATCCGCTGCTTCCGCATGCTCCCGGGACTCTGGAGGTGGTGAACGTTCAGCGCCGAGCGAGCCGAACTATGCCTACCCTAGTCCTGTGGCGAGCAACGTCACGTCCCTAGCCTCACGGACTCGGGAGTGCATTCCAAGTCCTCATCAAGCAAGGTTCGCATGTTGCCATTCCGGGGTGACGGTGTACTTCGCTGATGTTTACAGCCCAATTCGATACGGTCGAAGCGATGTCCGTAAGTACGTGTAGCGGATCCGCGAGACTTGTAAGTACTGACACTTTCCAGATCCTACCGAGACTGCGCCGGGAGGGCTCGGTAGGGATCGCGGGCGCGCAGTCGAGTCGCAGGCGTCTTCATCGCGTCCGCCCAGCTCCCCGGGCATTGCACGCCGTAGTCTTCGCTTTTCCGCGGGCTATCCGGAGGGTGCGGAGATCTATCAAAATACTGGATCAGAAGCTACTGTCCTCAGGCGGGATTTGTCACCTTGGATCCGTGCGCGTGATGTTGAGACCGGCACATGTAGGCTGTGGACTGGGGACGGAGTTCGTCATCGACAAGCCCATGTCGAGCCTATACTACAAGCTCCAGAGATCGTGCGAGACCGTTGGAGCAGGAACAGAGTGTTAGACCGCGCGGAGACATCAAGGAAATCCTGCCAGGGCGGATATTCCCAGCAAGGATCGACGCACAGCGGGAACAGCCCCATGTCTTGGGACATAAGCTACGCTGCCACAAACGCCCACAAAACACGCTTGCGTATGACCGAGCCCGTGGACGCTGGACCTGCTCCGATCCAGTATGTCCCGCATCCGCATGAACACCTACCGTGGCATGACCCCTCGCCCAATGCTCAGCGGGTCGCCCTGACATCCTCGGTAGGACATGTACCCTCGAATCCCGGAGAAGGGGAGGTAGCCTCCTCAGGTGCCAGACATCCGTATGCAGCTGCACCAAGCGCACACATTGAGCGTGTTGCCGCCGACGTCCAGTCGCTCAGACTCCCGCTGTCCACTGAACCGGTTATTGAGCGATTGCAAGCGCCAGATCGTTCAAGGCCAGCTCACCAGAGTCTCCGCACTTTGCCATCTTCCCAGCGTTCGACAATCATCAATCGTTGGCAGACCTCCGCCGCGCCATTGGGCAGCCCGTTCAAGCAAGAGGCTGACAGGGGAGCACTCCCTGCGACCCTTTCGCAACAGAATACCGTGGGATTGCACTATAGTACAGTTCGGGCGTCGCCTGTATTGTACGGAAACATGGCCTCCGTCATGGGCAGTCAGCCGTTGCATCACGATGCACCTCCTGACGAACCGCCTGATATTGTCGCCTTCAGCTCAGCAGCTAGCAGCCACCAGGCTCCGGGGAGCTCCTCTTGCGTGCGTGCTTCGGTCGTCGACGATCTGTGGCTCGTCCAGGACAAGCTTGACCGGTTGGCCTCTCAGATGAATTGCGATGAAGACGATGTAATCAGATGTCACGATGAAGATGACCAAGAAGCTTTGGGTTGCAGCCCAAACGGGATCACTGATGAGGAGGTTGACCGCGGGTTTTCCTGCGATCGCACTTCCAGTACAAGCGGCACGACGTCGAACAGTTCTGCCCCAGCCATTGAGACGGACTCAAACGGCACTAACAGTACCGAGAAGGGTGGTGGAGGGAAGAGTGCTGTCACGCATGGCCCTGCTTCTCACCCCTCGTCACATGGTAAGAGGCCCTCCGCTGCCGAGGACCGTGATGGCTCAGGGGAAGACCCGGATGATATTGATCGACGGAAGAGACCCCGAACGAGCAGCAACGAAGACTCCAGCGACAAAACGTGGACTGTTCAGAAACGTTGCTTCATTGACGACTGTCCGGGCAGAGACCCACACATCTCTGAGTTGCTGTAGGTCGTATCGCGTGATCCCGCGAGACATCCAGGCCTTCACACGGTGTGTGCGCTGACATCATTGCAGTAGGAAATGCGAGAGGCATCATACCTTCTTCTTTTGCTCCAGATGCTATCAGTCCTTCGGGTCGGAGACGGTGCATAAGGAGCATAAACGGACGGCATGCGCACCACATTGCGTCTCCTCAAGTTGCTCAGCGGTCCCTCGAACTACGATGGGATCCGCAAGCCCGTGTTTAGACCGACGACATGCCAAAACGGACATATGCCCGCCGGACAAATCTGTCAAGTCGGAAGACAAGTGGCAATTTTTGTTCCAACTCAACCACCCCGGACAAGCTGTTCCAGACCCCGGTATGCGTAGCAGTATCTCAATACTGGGTGCCTGACTGATGGTGTGCAGATTTTCAAGAGGGTCTAGCCCAACCTCATAAGTCCAACAGCGGTAGGCTGCCGCGGCGGTCCCGCGTGGCAGCCATCCACCCAGATCACCACGCGCACCACGTAGAGGAGGCGCGCAGTGACCTCAAAGCAGGCATTCGGAAGCTCGAGGACGAATTGAAGTACCGAGATCTGCAATCTAGTCAGATCAACGAGCGGATTGAGCGCCTAGAGTCCATCATCGACGAGCTGCTGGGCAAGATCAAGGAGCCCATTGGCAAGCTGCTGACGGTCATGATCCGCAAGGACGCCCCCAGCGTCAACCATGCGTGGCTGCAGTCCACCACGACAGTCGACTGTCCCGCTCAACCGACCGGATTGATGACGCCCGCGTCGTTGCACAAGAGTGCGCCTGTCCACGGCGGTTTCCAGAATGCTCCGCCGAGATTGGAGTCTCTGCAGGAGAATCACGTGTACATGGGGAGATCGCAGCCAGCGTCCTTCAACGATGCCGCCTTCCCCCGGATCACATATGGCGTAGGAGCTGCCGATCCGACTCTGCCGCAGATGGAATTCGACTGGTCACAAGAGTGATGGACCAAGAGCAGGCTTGCAAGCTGGCGGTAGTTTCGAATTTCGATTGCTGCGATGCTTGCACGGAAGGGGATGATTTCGGCGTTAGGCGTAGCGCCGGTGTAGGCTGAGAGAGAAGTGCCTGCGTGCGCCTTCAATCTTCGCGCGGTCAGCACCAGGTGCTTCCAGACATAATCGCAGCCATACGCCCACATAACCCCGCCGCACCTCGCCCGCCGCTCACACACCACCAGTAGTACGATGATGGGTACCCACGCCCACAAAGCCGGGCATCGTAGTCCCGCCAGCGCAGGCACTCAGTATTGGTGGCAAGGTCGTGACGACGGGCTCGAAATCCAGGGCGGTGGCGAGTCAGAGGGGTCACCGTCATGCATACACCTTCGTGTACAGACTGAGTAGGAGGGTATCGTTATAATACATGTATCTGGTACACGGCCGTGATGAGTGCAGGTCTCGAGATCCGCCTCCGCCCTGGGAAGACTCATGGCCCACGTACTGTACAGGCTGTCGGACATTGTCACAAGGGTCGCCGCCAGCGTAGACACCATGGGTTCGCAGCAACGACGCCTTTCATCCTGATGCTCCCCGGTCTGAAAGTGGAGTTGTCGACACGCCCTTTGCCCAACCATTCCCCGTTGGCTTTCAAAGCATACATGATACAAGGCCCGGACCATTCGTGCAGTTCCGCAGCCTACTCATACACCACTCGACTCCCCGAGCCCCTTGAGCACGCCCTCATACACCCCAAACATGATCGCTGCGCTGGGCACCACGCGCAGCATATGCGGCACCAGCCCACCGTACAGCGCGCCCATGCCCTCTTCCCGGAAGACGGTGACGAAACAGCTCCACAGGCCGGTGTACTTGACGCCTCCCCGCGCATCGACGGGGGCCTGTCGTAGACGAGTCCGGACGACTTCGTGCGGGTACGTGATGAGCGCGGCAAAGAACTTCGCACCGCCTGCTGCGCCGAGCTGGCCTGTGTACTGCAGGATCCGGTCGGTGAAGGTCGGTTCACGGCCGGAACGGACGAGATCGGTTTGCCGTCGCGCGAGGCCGCGCTTGGCTTGCTCGTAGAGGACCCACTGCAGTGTGCTCTCGCTCACGCCGAGGTAACTCGCCGAGAGCCCGCGGTAGAGCCCCCGCACGCCCTCGTGGCGAACGGTCTGGCGCACGCAGTTCCAGGCGTTCTTGTACTGTCTCCCCGCCGACGACGAGGTCCCCGCATTCTGCTTATCGAGCTGCAGCCGCGTCTTGACCAACCAGATCGGGTTCGTGGCCGTCCCCGTTAGGATCCCCGCCGTCGCCGCCGACAGGAGGTGCACGCCGGCTGTCTCCTGGCCGTGGAAGAAAAGCTGGCTGTAGACGCGCTTCCCGTTCCCGTAGGCCCAGAAGTTGATCGCGCGGGCGGGCACGACGCCAACGAGGTTCGGGCCGAGGCCTTTGAAGAGGGCGCGCCAGCCTTCCACTTTGGGAATCTGCGCCAATATCTGTCCGGTCTCTGCAATGTGCATCCAGGCTGCACGTAGCACGGGTAATTGGTGTGGAGGCGGGAGCCCTTGGGCAGTTCGGGCGGCGGAGAGCTGGGCTTGATAGAAGGTGCTCTGCAGGCGGGTCTTGAGGACATCGAGGGGAGAGGTCAGGGTCGCGGCTGTCATGCCGCCCAGCCCGCCAGCGACGAAGTGGGCCCATGGTCGTCGTTGTTGAACTGTTGAAGTGCCTGCCGGTGAAGTGGCAGGCGGCGGGATCATCTGTCCTCCTGCATCTTGTGCGCGGCCGGGATCGACCTGGCCGAGTTCGGTGGACTGGGTGAAGGGCTTCGCTTCGAAGCGTGGGTGCCCGGCAGCGGCGGAGGAGGGGGGTGGGCTGGCGATCATCAATTGACTGATGGTTCGAGGCTAAAAGGCGTGAAGGCGACTTGGTTATTGGGTGATTCGAATGGTGTGAGCTTCTGTGTTTCATCACGTCTGTCGCACCCAAGAAAGTCGATCCACGAGCATGTCAAGATCGGCGACTCGGGAGTCCGCTCCACTCCGCACTTCCCCAGGCCATCTCGACGTCATGTCTGCGATACGTCGAAATCTCCCAATGCACCACTGAACTATCCACCATCGACCACTCCCAACGCACCGCCGATATGTTCGCCACCCCCGTCCTCCTTGCGCGGGGCCAACCCTCTTTCCTCCGCCGCTCCCTCGACGAGTTCCGCCGCCAAGCCGGCATCGCCATCCGTATGGAGGGCATCCACTCGCCGCAGAAGCCCTTTCCCCTCATGAAATTTGATGGCCCGCTCATGCCGGAGCGCTGCAAAGTCATGTCAGACCAGACCAACTTCGGCGGCCTGTCCCGAGCGGCCCTCGCCTACATCCCGGGCGCCCCGCACATCGAAGGACAAGGCGGGCAAGGCCGGATAGGTGGCGGCGAAGCAAGTGGCGAGGAGCCGGCGCATGCCCTGTTCAAGGGGAGCATCTCGACGGATCTCCCGCCCAACCGCCCGGAGGTGCAGCGCAGTGGCTTCGCCGCCTTCCGCACGCGGGACAGGGGGTGGTGGATGTTCGGCAAGCTGCTCTGGGACATCGACCCCTACGCGTACCTCGCACTCCGCATCAAGAGCGATGGGCGGAGGTATTTTGTGAACATCCAGACCGAGTCTATCGTCCCCACCGATCTGCACCAGCATCTACTTCCCTGCTACACACCCGGGCAATGGGAGACGGTCACGATACCCTTCAGTGCGTTTGTGCGAACGTCCTACGGCGTGGTGATTGAGCCGCAACGGGAGATGCTGCGGCAGAAAGTCAAGAGCGTGGGGATTGGACTGACGGATCGCATCCCGGGGCCCTTTGAGCTGTGTATCGCGGATGTGTATGCGACGAACAGGGCGCCGGAGGCTGGTGTGTCGGGGAGGAGGGATAGTGGATTTGAGATGGATGACGGGGAAGGCGAGGAGGTGGAGGAGGCGAGGGGGATGATGGATGAGATCGAACCGAGGCGGAAGAAGGGCGAGCCGGAGCGGATCCTGATATGAGAGGGGAAGGAGAAGGACTTCCACATGATGCAGCGATGTCGATCTACGGTCGCTGCGAGTACAAGGAGACGTCGGCTTCGTCTCGTTCAAACTGACCAAGCGACGGACTTGTGCGTCAGCAAAGCAGGTGGCGACCCATAAGCGCCGCACAGGGTCCGCCAGCACGGAGTATAATACCAGCTTCACACGCGCCATCAAGTCCCGGGATGAACGGAGCCCACACGAAACCCTCGGGTGACTATCGCTTTCTCTGATCAGCGAGCTCCATCGATTCCGGATCGACGGCCCTGGGATCACTACGCCATCCATGCACCATGACGCCTCAGCTACGACAACCAGATGCCCTACCGAGCGAAGGCACCTCGCCGCAGGCGGCGCAATTCGGGCCTCCTCGTCTCCTCGACCGCGCAGACCGGGATCACGCTGGCCTGCATACGTCCGTTCGTACAGTCGGGCTGCATGCGGTGCGAAACCATCTTTGTCTTACCCCGTCCGGCAAGTCTCCGCCGCCGTCTGGGGCTGGCCGGCGACTGTGGATTACCGCTGCGAACGGTGACCCGGGGCTGAAGTCGCATGTGGTAGACGAGAGTGGCTGTTGCGGTGGGCGGGACCTGGAGGCCGTTCAGTCGGCGGTGCACGGGAAGTGCTAGATTTAGCCGGTTGGAGTGGCATCACGGTTGTGCGGTGCGTGACTGTGTCGCCAGACAGGCTGGGCGGGGAGGCATGCTGCAGGATTAGCGATTCGGAGCCGTGTGCATCCATCATAACAGCGACCTCTTACGAGATCGGGGAGGCTACAGGCGCCGTGGACAGCTGACGTCCGCATTGTCTCGAGTTTGGGTATCAATGGAATGGCTATCGGTATACATGAACGGTCGGCGGGCATTGTTGAACACTCATGTCGGCGGCCTGGTGACTTGTGGCTATCAGCACCCGTAACGGGTACGGAAGTCACGGTGCCCTGCAGGAAGACCAGAATCAGTGGGGCGGTTGTGGACGGGAAGCAACATGCCGACACCTCGAACAACCGGGCTCTGACTAGATTTGGGGCCCGAGCACCCTCGAACGTGGATATACTATGGGAAGTTGTGGGTGTTGATAGAGCCGCCTGCACGCATGCATGGTGCGGATCTGGAGAGACTTCTGTAGGCAAACGCATGGCTTCATGGCACTCGCTGCACGCTCCAGCTGCCCATGCGACTTATGGCACTCTACTGGTCAGAGGTTGGTAGTGAGCTCGGCCGTTTCACTTCATGACTCGCTACAGACTCTCATACCAAAAAACTACTCCGCCTCGTCTTCTGACTGCGCTTGCCGCCGCAGCCTCCACACAACATCACCCGCCGCAGCTGCTCCCCCCACCCAGCCCGCTCGTCGAACCTCCCCCTCCCAACCCTCCCGCCCGTCTTCGTCAACGGCGTCAGCTCCTTGACCGTCAGACTCGTCGACCGCCGCGCCCACCCGAACTTCTTCCGCAGCGGCGCGGACTCGTCCTCGTCGTCCTCGAAGAAACACGCGGGGTACTGGTGGTGGTACATCCCGCTTTCGCTCCGGCGGCCCGTGCGCTCGACTTCGTTCAGGAGGCTGCCAAAGCTGGTGCGCAAACCATTGGGCGTCGCGGCCGCCGTGGGGGAGAGGATGGTCGACTCGTCGGACCAGCGGCTGTGGTGGCCTAGTAGGCGCTCAGGAGGTGAGGCGGTGGATATGGAGGCTGTGCGGGCGGTGGCGGAGGGTGTCGAGCTGGCGGACGACAGGATGCGCAGGGGGATGCGGCGGTTGGAGCGGAAGGAGGTGAAGCTGTCCTTGCGGCTGCGGATCGAGCTGGACAGGCTCTGCTTGCGGGGCCGGTAGGAGGGGTCGGGGGCTTGGTGGGTGAAGCTGGAGGAGATGGTGCCGGTTGGTGAGGCCATCGTGGGGGACTGGGGCGAGGCGGTGGACTTGGCTGCCGTGGGCGATGTCTCTTTCGTTACGGGGAAGAGACTGTATGTCCGCTTGTGCGTCGCCGCGGGTGGGGATCGCAGGGGCTGCTCCGAGTGTGTGATCAAGGGAATGTCTACGAGCCGTGTCTCCTCCTGTGCACCAGCTTTCGCCTCGTTATTGGGATCGACGATGATCCGGTCTTGCTGAGCAGTTTTCTGGGGGCCTGGCTGTGTTGGCGCCAGCTGGAAGTCGAAGTGCTTCATAGCCGCATCGACCTTCGGCGGCGGCGGCGGTCCGGGCAGGTCTGGACTAGGCAGTGGCGAAGGCTCACGGGTGTAGTAGTCCAGGATGCCAAAGGAGATCTCGGACTGCCCCGCCGTACTGTACCTCGAGTGCACGCTCGGCGACGCGATTCGGATGGGAGGCACAGGCGCACGCTTCGGTGGCGGCCCGGCAGGAGGCCCGCGACGCAGCCACGTGCTGGAGACAGCGAGATCCACGATTTCAGGCTCCCTTGGCTTTCCATACTCGGTGGTAGGAGTGTCCTTGAATGGCAGGGGTGGCGACGCGATAGACGACGAGTCTGGTGGCGAGAGCAGCCGGATGAGTGCCGGTCGGTCGCGAGAGATGACAGACTTGGGTAGCCTCGCGCGCTCCTCCCTGGGCTCTCGTGTAGACCGGGTGCAGATCTTCGTAGTCGGCGATGGGATCCATTCTTCCGGTATCGCCCGTCTCATCGCCATGTCCACCAACTCGTGCAAGCACTTCCCAGCGGTATCGATACAGGAGCACTCGCGCACGCGCCCACAGGCCGGCTATAAGACGCAACAGCCGCCGCATCGGTGGACGTGAGGGGTGGAATGCACAGCGTCCCATTCTGTCAACACAAGTAAGGCTTGTCCCGGACCCAGAACAAGGACCCCCGATGTCTTGCATGCGAGGCCTGCAGAGCCGTGCGCTTAGCCTGAAGAGGACTGTGGAGGTAGTGTGATAGCTCTCGCCGCGCAAGGAGCAGTCTGTGTGGTAAGGGAGATCAATTGATGAGGCGCAGGGAGCGGCAGCCCTTCGTGATGGGAACTTCCGAGTCGAGCCTAAGTGCTAGAAGGCGGGTAGAGTCGTCGTCTCGCACGAGGTGCTCGATGTTGAGTAGATGAAGGTCAGACCAGACAGATGCTCTAAAGACATTCGTTCGGCTCATCCTCGGCAAAGGCACGGCCGCCAAGACTCGTGAACGACGTTGCAGTTCTGTACTGTATCGTGCACCGAACGTACTGTCACGCGAGCACCAATGATGTGAAGGATGAGATCTCGGGGCAATGGAAGGACCATCGAGTGCCTATTATCAGCGTCGTGCCGTGATGGACGGCAAACCTTGCCTGACGATGACACCGGTGACCAAGCCATGACTTGACATCGCTGTGACCCGGAGCGTTCTCAGGACCATCATCACTCCGTCGACCACGTCACACGGCCGGCGACGGCAACGATGGCGGTCGAGGATGGCGACAGTGAGCCATCACCGGACATGGACTACTTCCAAACCAACCCGAAGCCGCCGAGTCTGGATCGGCAGGTCGCGCTAGCCCAGAGCTTCATCGCCCAGCACGCCAGCCAGAACCGGCGCGTCGCGCTCGTCACGTCCGGCGGGACGACCGTGCCCCTCGAGAACCAGACGGTCCGCTTCATCGACAACTTCTCCGCCGGGACGCGCGGCGCGACGAGCGCCGAGTACTTCCTCGAGGCCGGCTACGCCGTCCTCTTCCTGCACCGCCAGTTCTCCCTGCTGCCGTACTCGCGCCACTACTCGCACAGCACGCACTGCTTCCTGGACTTCCTGACGCACGACGCCGCCGGGGCGGTGGTGGTGGCGGGCGAGTACCAGGCGCAGATGGCCGGGGTCCTGTCGCGCTACCGGCAAGCCAAAGAGGATAATACGCTGCTCCTGCTGCCGTTCACGACGGTGAACGAGTACCTCTGGCTGCTCCGCGGGCTGGCGATGCAGATGCGTCCGCTGGGCGCCAGCGGGCTGTTCTACCTCGCGGCCGCGGTGTCGGACTTCTTCGTCCCCGCCGAGCGGATGGTGGAGCACAAGCTGCAGTCCTCGGAGGACTTCCAGGACGCGGTCGTCAACGGGAACGGCGCACGGGCACCCGCGGCGCACATGGAGGACAAGCGGCTGATGATCGACCTGGACCCGGTGCCCAAGTTCCTCAAGCTGCTGGTGGATGGCTGGGCGCCGCAGAGCATGATCGTCAGCTTCAAGCTGGAGACGGACCCGGCGCTGCTGGCGAGGAAGGCGCGGTACGCACTGGAGAAGTACGCGCATCACCTCGTCATTGGAAATCTCCTGAACACCCGGAAGTGGGAAGTGTTGTTCGTCTCAGCAGACGGTGGAGAGCGCTGGATCCGTGTGCCGGCCGCGCGCCGCAGTAAGAGCGTCACGAGGTGGGAGGACGCGAGCGCGCCACCGTCAGAACCCGCCATTGAGATCGAGTCATGGATCGTGCCTGAAGTGGCCAAGGAGCACACGCGGTTGATGGAGAAAGCCGCGGGCAAGCGTTGACTACATTACATTACATGAGCTATCAAGAACGAATCCCACCGGCGTAGCGTCGTTGAACTTCTCCTCGCGGTCCAAATCACAAGATGATTTTCCACTTCGCCGTCGCATGCCTGATCCGCCGGCCAAACAGCGCCAGCGGGATCGCCAGCATCAGAATCGCGACGTATACCCCAGCCTGCGTGCCAAACGCATTCACGTACCCAGTCTTCATGATCCAGGGCACGACGCCGTACAGGAAGCCAAAAGCGACGATGTTCTTGAGCCCGTTGACCAGCATCAGCGCGTCGGCGTTGACGGGGAGGTAGCAGTCGCTGACGTACGTCATGGTCGCCACAGGCACGGCGGTCAGGCCGACGGCGACCATGCCGTAGCCGAAGAAGAGCGAGGTCCAGTGCAGTGTGTGGGCGACGCCGTAGCCGAAGGCCAGACAGCCGGCGGGGACGATGATGGCCGGGATCCAGAGTAAGTGTAGGCGCGTCTCGGGCTGGAAGACGCCGCCGTTCTTCTGGCTGCGCCAATCCGAGTACCGGTCCACCACCCAACCGCCGAGCCAGGCGCCGAAGAGGTTGCCGAGCAGGCCGGGGATGTTGATCAGGCCGTTGACGCTGGGTTTCCAGCTGTAGGGCGGCGCCTGCAGGACGAAGCTGTTGAGGATGTTGATCGCCACGACCCAGGCGAGGGAGACGGCGTAGGCGAGGAAGGCGAAGATGACGGCCGGGTAGGCGATCAACGGCCAGGGGCGGATGAAGAGCTCGAGGAGGTTGGTGCCTGGTGTCACGCCGGACCAGGGGTTAAGCTCCTGCATGAAGGTCTTCTTCGGTACCTGCTCGCCTCGGAAAGCGGGGTGGCGCGGGTCCTCCTTCACTCGGCTGCTGGCCACCTTCTCCACAGGCGCGCCATCCCCGGTCTCCTCGTCGGACGTGGGAGTGGACGGCACCGACCCCGCGCCGCGAACCGACGGGCCCGCTTCCTCGAGGTACGAGCGATCGTAGCGCGTCTCCGGGCAGAAGAGCAGGACCACCACAAAGTTGACGGCGGTGAAGATGAAGGCCATCCACTTGTGCCAGCGCCACGACAGTCCCGTGACCACGAAGCCGCAGATCAGGGGGCCGACGGTGTTGCCGCCCGCGATGGCGTTCATGTAGATGCCGAGGAAATTGCCGCGCTCGTGCAGGAAGTACAGGTCGTTCACGATCGCGGCGCCGAGCGCTTCGGTGGAGGACCCGGCAAACGCGGCGATGATGTTGCTCCACAGCAGGGACTCGAAGGATTGCGCCAGGGCGCCCCACAGGTAGCAGACGCAGAGGAGCAGGGAGGCGAAGACGAAGACGGGCCGCTTGCCGAGGTAGTTGGCCAGGGGCACCCAGAAGAAGTTGAAGACGCCCAGGACGAGGATGGGCCAGAGGAGGAGGGCGGTGGTCTGCGTCACGGTCTTGTCGTACTCGAGGCTGATGATGTAGAAGGCCGGGCTCAGGCCGCCGATGGCGTAGTTGGTCAGGAAGGTGAAGGCGCAGACGCTGGCGAAGCAGACGTGCTTCTTCCAGCGCGGCCAGCGGAGGGGGCTGCCGGACCACATCAGCAGTTGGTCTGGATCTGCTGCTCGATCATACATACTCATTGGGATCATTGGGGTTAGGTGTCGGGTGCAGGATCAAGGCACCTTCGTTGAGCTCGTCGTGCAATTGCACGGTCCCCTCGGTGTGGTCGAGCTCGTTGAGCGAGCGGAGTCGCATCGTGTCGCTTTCTCTCACAAACCGTTCGTGATCCAGGCTTCGAACCAAGGCTCCAATGGTACGGTCGGTGCTGTTGCAGACCCGTCTTGCATCTCACGCGGACGGAAGGTGGATGGAGGGACGAGAGGCACGCGACTAGTATGATGATCAAGCACTCCGAACGCCGAGAGGGAAGGATGCAGGGGTGCGCGAAAGGTTGATTGATGAAATGTCGGGTGGAGTGTGGTGGACAGAGGGCCACGCGACTCACAGCTATTTCCCAATCCCATCCCATTCGCTCCGGTAGCCGTGCGTGGTTCCGAAGCCAAATATAAGCATCATCCCCACGAGGCTCGTGCTGGGATGGATAGCGCTGCAACCCTTCTCGCGGTTCCTCGGATGGGGGGGGATGGCACAGCAGGTGTGGGTGCGGAGCGGCAGAGGCGTCGTGGAAATTGAGGAGAGCCGAAACGGGTGTATTGCCTGAGTAATCAACGCCGTGCGAGTCGTGGACACTGCCTTTGATACTCCTTATCTCCGAACCCCTTCTGTACACCTCAGATGTTCACACGGTAGGGGCGTCGTGGTGGTGCGGTGTATGTTAGCCCAACGATGTCCGTGGAGCGCGGTGGACGAAAGGGTGGTGCACAATGCCGATCACGTCGCCGCGGAATCAATGGCGCTCGATAAGATCACACCATGCCCGCGTGGGGCGATTCGGAAGCTGAATCGCTGAACGGCCTGCCTGTATCGCGTCCTTTGATACGATGATGGGGTGCCTGGCGACGGCGTTGGCTTGAAGATCCATTGATGGAGCCAGACCGCGAGGGCGGGAAGTGGCATCAAGCATTGTGACGTAGTGTTGACAGTGAAGCCCACCGTCGTACAAACAAGAAATGGACGGGAACTTCATCAGACTCTCACATCGCCATTCTCTTCGCTGCCTCCCATAACCACCTTACACCCCAACTCACCGTTCAGCAACTGACCAGCAACCATGTCGACATCCGCCAAGGTCAAGGAGACGGCGCAGCAGGAGGTCCAGCGCGTGCGCGCCATCGCCGAAGAGGGCGCCAGGTCGGGAGCGTACCTCTACCCTCTCAAGGTCTGTAACTCAGCACAAAGGGATTGAAGGTATAGAGCGAAGGGCTGACGACTTTTCCAGGGCATCTACTACTTCGCGACCCACAAGGACCTCTACAAGCCGCTGTTCTCCAAGCTCGTCCCCACCCTGACCCTCGGGGCGGGCGTCACGGCCTTCATGTTCCTGTAAGCCGGCCATCCACCTACGACAGCCCTTACCGCAGCCAAGCGCACCTCCCATGTCTGGCAGTAATGAGAGCGGCATCCCATCGTGGCTCACGTGATCATCTGCCGCCCATACTAATCGATCACACAGCTTCACCTACGTCCCCCAAGCCGCCGTCCTTTTCTTCACCTCCGGCCCCCTGGCCGCCATCACCACCGCCCTGCTCGTGCTCAGCGAGAGCAGCACCCTGACCATGGTCCTGTCCCGCGCCCTGCTCATCGAGGACACGCTGATCGACACCTTCGACGGCACCCTCGTCGGCAAAGGCCAGTCCGACCTCGTGGCCTCGAATCGGCAGGTCAAGTCCGGCGCGGCGGGCGACGCGATCGGGCGGCTGGGGATGCTGATCTCGAAGCCGTTCCAGAAATTTGTACGTCCTTGCTCCTCCCGCGACTAATCACAGGTGCCTACATACGCAAGCTCGGAAGCTGCGGTGCGCGACGTTGCCCACGCCTCGCCATGCGCCAAGATGGAGCCGAGAGAAGTATGAATCAGCTAACGCAGGATGCTCAATAGACCCCGACGGCCATCATCCGCTACTTCATGTACCTCCCCCTGAACTTCATCCCCGTCGTCGGCACCATCGCCTTCGTCGCCCTCCAAGGCCGGCGCAACGGGCCCCACGCCCACTCGCGTTACTTCCAGCTCAAGGGCATGAACAAGACCCAGCAGGACCAGTTCGTCGAGGAGCGCAAGGGCGCTTACACGAGGTGCGCAGTCATCCCCAACAGTTCGCTTGAGGAAGCCGAATGACCCCGCTGATCTGTCCCGACAGCTTCGGTGTGGCGTCGACGCTGCTCGAGATGGTGCCCCTCGCGGGCATCTTCGCGGCGTACACGAACACCTGCGGCGCGGCGCTGTGGGCCGCCGACCTGGAGCAGCGGGCGGGCACCGCGCCGGGGCTCCGCGAGCAGGCCAAGAAGGCCGAGTGAGTCTTCTCGGGTCGGGGGGGAGGGCGCACGATCTCATGATGGCGCACGGTGTCATGGTGGCGCACGATATTTCGACGGCGCACGATATCATGGCGACGCATGATGTCATGACGGCGCACGAGAGCCCGACGGCGCACGATAGCCCCACGGCACACGACCTCACGCCAGTGTCTCAAACAAAGTACGCTGGGCTCGCGGCTGCGATGGGCTACTCTGAGCAGCGGGCCGGGGCGCATAAAAGTTCATTATTCATGAGCGAGCCATTTTGGCCATGCTCGATAGCGTCTAGAGCACACACTCCCATGCCTCCGGCTGCCTGTAGTTGTCCGGGTCCACGCACCGGTTCCGCAGCGGGTATTTGCAATGGTTCCGCACAAAGTCCACCCCAAGGCTCGCGGTATCCTAATGTCATTCCATCAGCATTCAATCCCTGATGCCAGGTCACAGCACAGCACAGGCGTCGCCCGAGTCGTCGCGCTGAAAGAGGCAGTGGGACTCACATTGACAAACTTGACCCCCGTCACCGTCTCCGGCGCCTGACCCTGCTCCACCCACTCCACCATCCGCAATAGCACATTGTGCTGCGCGTCCAACTCCGCCCCCGCCGTACTGGCGCCACTCTGCCCGATCTGCCACGCGCCCACGCCCCCCGCACAGTGGTCCATCCCGCCGATCCTGAAGAACCTATAGAACGCATCCAGATCCCTGGGCGGCAGGCCCATGGTCGTGCTCACGTGGTCATAATACCGCGGCGAGTTCTCCGACGTGATGATCGAGTCCGCCTGGCCGTGGTAATGTAGGATCTTGCCCCCCTGCGCCTGAAAAGCGGAGAGGTCGCCCTTCCACGTCGAGATGCCGTGGGGGTCGATCTCGGACGCGAGGGCGGCGTAGTCCGCGTTGAGCTGGTCGGCGGTCCAGGTCGTGGAGTTGAGGAGGGCGTAGCGGTACCAGTCCGTCGTGTAGGGGAACGGTTGGCCGGTGTAGTAGATGAAGGCATCCGAGAGCTCGGACCCGGGCTGCATGCGCGGGAAGATCAGGGAGCCGTTGGCGCCGTAGTAGGGCTCGAAGACCTTCTTGACCGTGGCGACTTGGGCGGCGGTCAGGCAGGCCGTGGTGGTGTTGCCCGAGGGGGAGCATTGGAGGGTCACGGGCGTGTAGCGGCAGAGCATGGGGTCCTCGAGGATGCCGTCCGCGACGCCGTCGAGGTCGTCGCACTGCGAGAGGATGTCGGCGTGCACGAGCGCCCAGTCGGCGGGGGTGAGCCAGGTGGAGGAGTTGGTCGGGCCGGTCTTGAGGACTGCCGATTAAGTATCAGCACACAGTCTCAAGCCACGCGAGCGTGGATCAGCTCGATGTACGCACGGAAAGAACCACTCCACGAGCTCAAATTATTGAACGCCACCGCCGGCGCGCCCAGCACCACGCCATCGAAGTCCCCGGGGAAATCCTGCACCTCCTTGAACCCCTGCCGCCCGCCCGTCGAGCAGCCCAGGTAATAGCTCTTGGTGTACTCGCTCGCATAGTACTTCTCGGTAATCGCCTTGCCCACCACCACACCCGTGTGCACAGACCTGTACGCGAAGTCCGCCACGATCTCGCTGTTCTTGTAGAACGCTGTCCCCCTCGTCCCGTTGTGGCCGTTGTTCGCTCCCACCGTCGCGAAGCCAAAGGAGGATGCGTAGGCGATGTCCTCGTACTGGATACAGCCCGACAGGCCGCCGTTGCCCGTGCTGAGGAAGCGGCCGGTCCAGTTGGTAGGGAGCCAGGCCTCGAGCGTGATGTTGGAGATGGCGCTCGTCTTAACCAGCATGGCGACGCGGCAGAGGTCCACGGAGACAGGCTGGAAGGGCCGGCCGCAGGAGACCAGGTCGGCGGTGGACTGGTCGAGGGAGAGGTTCGTCCCGGCGGGGATGTAGTGGGCGAAATTCACGGTGACGTCGGGGTACGAGAAGGCGGTGGCGATGGCGGAACATGCTGAGGATGGGTAGGAGACGATGTTCTGCGCGAGAGCCAGGCTTCCCGCCCCGAGGGCGAAGGAGAGGTTGTGCAGTTGCATCTTGCTGTGCTGTGCGGCTTGGAGGCCGAGCGAGTGGAAGGAAGGAGAGATTAGGAAGGCCGCTCACAAGCCGTTAAAACCCACCCAACGGCACTGTTCTGCCTATATACTCACCCCCAATCTACCCATGTTGGGAACAATAATGTCCCGGGCATGTGCACCGAAGCTCATCTCGAGACCGACGGGCCTGCAGGTACGCATCATGTCGAAGCTTTTCGCGGGGTTGCGGGGCAGACCAGGGCACGCTCGGGACCTGGCGGCGGCAGTGGCGAGGCCCGCGAAGACCGGCAGATCTTGTAGGTCGCAGCACGGTGGTGATAAAGGCTACGAGGGAGTGCTGCGGTCGGTAGTTGCGTATGCTGGATCGTGTGCGAGCCGGACGCAGTCTGGTGCAGCAGCAGGCCATGCTTCCGCCGTCGGTTTGCCACGCAGGATGAGACCGTCGGAGCACGTGTTGGTATTGGCAATCGCAGAGGCAGGAACAGGTCCGTAGAACATGAGCAGAGCCTTGGATCGATGGGGGCGGATTGATGGGCTTGGGACGGCGGAAGAGTCGACCTCTTCAGGAGCAGAACTGCAACCGACGCTCTCCAGGCTTCCGGCATCCATCCGGCTCATGTCTTCCCCTGTCTTTGACCGCGGCTGTGGCTGCGGAATGTGGAGCGTGGGGAAAAAGGGCCATTGCGTTTCTGGATCATCAGGCTCCCGCCGTGTTGTCAGACGTGCTGAACTTCATCATGCGGCTTCCTTCGTCATAGCGCGCCATGTACGCATCTTCAACGGCCTTCGTTCCTCCCCTCGGTACGCGCGGTGCCGTCCAGTCTCGCCGTGACCGTACATCGAGACGGCTCCGTAGCATCCGTGCTCGCCGGGCCAGCTTTGGCCTTCCAAGCAGTGCTGCCATCTTGTCTCTGTCCCGAGTACTCTCTCCGGGCCCACCCACCGGTGTGACGAGTGACGGACCGAAGTGCGCAAGGGTGATCGGTCCAGCCAGCCTGGCCACAGCGCTCTCTACCATCCCCATACAACCCCTCACCCAACCACGCCATTGACCTGCACCCCTTGACCCGCCCCACTCGCATCCGCCTCCCCCAGACAAAAGTCCTTGACCCCACCCTTCCAATCACTAATCCTCCCGTCCCGAATCCTCACCACCACCACCCTGACATCCTGATCCTCAATATAGCTCCCCCGCCCCCCATCCCCCATCCCCATACTGCCACTCCGCGCCTGACTCGGCGAAGTGCCAAACAGCTGATCGCCACCCCCGTTCGCCTCGTCAAAGGTGTTATTCGCCAGGTGCTGCTCTTTGCACCACCGCTCCTCCTCCGTCCCGGGCTCCAGCACGGTCGTCTCCCCGTTGATCGTCGCGGAGATGCTCGAGACAGCGGCGGAGTTGAGCTGCATCAGCATGTTCGCCAAGCTGCTACTCCTCGCTCCCGCGGGACTGCGCTCGCGCTCGCTCTCCCGCGCGGTGATGTTCGGCGGGCGGGAGGAGACCCAGTCGTGGACCAAGAGGCTGACGTTGGGGTTCTGCAGGAGGTTGACGGTCTTCTTCGACGACGGGTTGGAGGTCATGATGATGAGCGGGCCCGGGGGCAGGCGCGGATGCGAAGGCGTGTGCAGGGACGGGGCGGGGAGGTAGGTGTAGTTCATCAGGCTGACGTGCGGGCGGTTGGCCATGCATGTTGCTAGGTGAAGCTGGAGTTCGTTAGACCATGACTGAGATGATGGATGATGGGGATACCGTACGAATCGAGCATTCTGTAGGCAGGTGATGACTTCGTCTGGGAGCTGGTTGATCATCACGGGGTGGGAGTCGGCGCTGCTTTGCCACATGGGAGGTTGTTGAGCTTCAGGCATGGTGGCGCGTCCTTGGTAGACAATCTCGGTGATGAAGAAGACGAGAGCCGCTTCGACGATGCTTTCATCATCTCCAATAGCTCGAACCGGAAGGCACACATCTGCACAGACCCCCGGCGTTAGTCGGTCTGATCGCCGAGAGATGCACCCCGCCACGCCCGCACTGCTCGATTCTCGGTGTTCTGGAAAACAACCGACAGACACCAAAAAGCACACTCGCAGATGGAAGCATCGAGGTGCACTACGTGTGTGGCATACTAAGAAACAAAAGGATGTATTCCATCGCCGGGAGTCGAACCCGGCTCTGCTCGGGACCATGAATGATCTAGGATGTCCCTAGGGTGGCTGCTGTGAAAGCGAGCGATGCTAGCCGATACACCACGATGGATTGAGCATGCGCAACGGTACGCGCACGTGATTCGGCAGGTCACGCTCAATATGATTGCTAGACATCTTGGCCGAGGGCAAACCGTGCGTCACATCCATCCTGACGGCTGCCTCGATCATGGTTTACGTCTCTCTACATGTGAGTAGCGACCAGGATACGGGGGGAACCAAGATAGCCATGTACTCTTCGTCATTCCTCGACTCCATTGCACAAGTCCCAACGGTGAATCGCAAAAGTAGATCTCTTCAATGCAGTCTCAGCGTCAAGTCGCTCGTCCACGCACCACCACTAGTCGCCTGCTCAAGCCCCGTGATGGCAAGGACATTGCCGTCCGTGTATGCCAGTTTCGCTCGCCGCGTATCACACCCTCTGCCGCCAGACTTGACGGACACTGCACGCGGCCGCCAGCCAATCCCGGCGATCGTGATATTGGCCAGCGGTATCGCGTCTTGGTAGTCTCCGGAGACCATCGCTCGGAGGACGTTGTTGGCGAAGGAGAACTGCATCTCCATTAGCTGCGGCCACAGAGCCAGACTAGGTGAAAGACTCACCTCGATATTCTTCGTCACATTCGGCATCAGCGTGATCCCGTCATCCAGATACAAGCCCCCCTTTGCCTTCCCATCCTTATCCAGCGCCACGATCAGACTCCACGGGTTCATCCGCGACGTCTTCGTGGTATTGCCGGCCTTCTGCATCGGCACGATGTACCCGCCCCGGACATGCACGGGCTGATGCACGAGCGGCGCCTCCAGCGTCTTGTTCTCGCCTGCGCCTACATCGACCTGCCGCAGCGTGTAGAGATCATACCACAGCGTCCCGGCCGCCACACCAGGAAACACGCCCCGCACGCTCGTCGCCAGGGGAGCGAGGACGGGGGTGACGAGGAGTGCGGGGCCGGACATGAACTGCGTCTCCACGGCTTTCAACGACGGATCATCCGGGAACTCCCAGGCGAGCGCGCGGAGGACCGTCTCGCCCGCCACGTTGGCGCGGTGGAAGAGGGTGTAGGTGTAGGGGAGCAGGCTATACCGGATGTTCATGATGCGCCGCGTGGCTTCCGCGGTCGTGGCCCAGCGGTAGGCTTCCTGGGGGATGATGTTGCCTGTGCCGGCGTCAGCGGTCCAATCTCACGATGTATTGGGAATGTGGTCGACATACGGTTGTTGTGGTTCCGATACAGCGGGAACCATGCGCTCAGCTGCATCCACCGCGTGCAGAGCTCCATGTCCGCATTGCCGTTGAAGCCGCAGGTCTCGACGCCGAAGTACTACACCACGAGTACGTCAGCACTGCTGCTCACTCTCATCTCGCATAGTCTTACTCACCGGGATCCCAACGATACTAAATTGCAGCGCCTGACTGATGCCGAAATACATATTGCCCCACATGCTGTTCGTATCGCCACCCCAGTGACCAGAGAAGTTGCCGCTCCCGGCAAAGGTACTCCGGTTGATGAAGAACGGCCGCTTCCCGGGCGTGACAGCCTTGAGCGCATTGTACGTCGCCCGTCCACTCGTGTGGCCGTACAGATTATGCAGCTCGTACTCCGTGCTGTTGTACGGCCCGTCATTGTGCGTGGCGTCCGGGCTGATGACCTGCTTCTGCAGACTGTGGCCCGGTAGGAAGTTGTTGATGGCGTAGGCCGGGTACGTCAGATTCCGAACACCGGGTGTCGCCAGCGTGCGGCCGACGGTGGGTGTGGGCGTCACACTCGGGGTCGGGTACATGAGCGACTGGCTCATCATCGCCGAGCTCGCGGACGCGGCTTCCGTGGCGTTGGTTACATTGAACATCTCGGGATACCTGTAGTCGACCGCGACCGACGTGTTCGGGTCGCCCGGCAGCGCAAATGGGACGTGGATGGGATTCTCCTCGATCAGGCCCTGACCGCAACTCCCAGTGCAGAAGGACGTGGCATCGTTGACGTCCAACCAGAAGCCATCGTAGGGGATCTTCTGGTGGAAGGCGATGAATTGTTCGGTCCAGAATTGCTGCGCTTGGGGCGTGATGAAGTCTGGAAACACGCTGAAGCCAGGCCATTCGACGCCATAGTACCAACTGGCGTTGCCATTCCGGATGTACGCCTGCAGCTCATTACCGCGATCGTAGGTGGGGTATGCATCTGAGGCGTTCGTAGGATCCGGCACGTAGATGTTGGGGTCCAAGATCGGCATATAGTATTGCCCGTTAGCATGCAGCTTGTCCAGGAACGCACGACCAGGTGCCAGATCATAATGACCAGGGTTGTTGGTGAAGTCTCTGTTCATCTTGAGGTAGTCGAGATCACTCATCAGCCCCTCGAGCTGGATATTCTGCGCCGCGTACGCATCCACGACGTCCTGGAGGTTCGACCAGTTCTGGTAGCTCCACCTGACTTGTTGGAACCCCAGATGCCAGTAAGCTGGCAGGTAGGGCGTATTGACAATCCCAGTCTGATATTGGCTGATGACTTGCGTGGGCGTGGAGCCAGAGAGGAAATAGAGATCGAAGCTGCCGCCGATGGTACCTACATGCCATTAGTGACAGACTCAAGCGGCGATCATATCAGCAGGGTGCTCACGGTAGGTAACGCTCTCGTTCCGCATCAACCACTCCTGACCATGAGCATTTCTCGCATACACCCCATGTGACATGGACGAGCCATTCCCATACCGCGTCTCGACATACACGGGATGCACACTGTGGGCATTTACATCCAGTTCCTGATCGTTGTCAAGGTTATAGGCGTTCCAGAACGTCTGCGTGAAGTTGTTCGGGATCCGGAAGCCCCGCAGATTCTCCGCGAGGCCGTAGATGTTGTACTCCGGCACCATGCTGGTCACCAGCTCGAGGAACTGGTCTTCGAAGACCAGCTTGTGTCCGTAGGTGTCGAAGAGGACCGCGCCGCCATTGGCGCGGGAGACACGGAACTGGAAGCTCGGTGAGTTCGTCCAGGTGAACGCCAGATCGCTACTGGTTTTGCTCGCGCCATAGCCGATACCGGGCTGTGGTGTGAGAGAAGGAGACAGTATGTAGAGCGACTGATTGCTGGGTGCAAGATGCTTCGGATATATTCGCACAGCAAGGCGCTCCTGGCTCTGATATTGGACGGACAGGGTCAGGTCGCGGATATCGTTGCCGTAGGCGTTGCAAGCTGGTCCTGCGAGCGTGAGATCCGCGGTCAGCCCTGTAGTGGTTTCTTGGACACTGGAAGCTTTGTAGCCTGGGCACACGGTCTGCGCATTGGGCGCAGTTTTGTCCAGAACGTTGGGAGTGACGCTTGGAGCGTAGTTGATCGATGACGGGAGTATAGGTGTTGGTGGGAATGCGGGAGGATACTGTGGTTGTTGAGCTGGCGTAGCGTGTTAGTCGCGCCACGTTGATGTGACCGAGATTGAGGTACACTGACCTGCCACGAAGGCTGGCAGTGCCCAGGCTAGTAGCGTGGTAATTTGCATGCTGTATTCAGTGCAGCATCGAGAGGACGCGAACGGATTAGAACCGGTGGTTGGGTGTCAGGGAAGAGCCCAGTATAAGAGCATGCAGGAACGACAAGGAAAGTCATTGAGGCCCACGGCTGTCGGGATCATGCCCATTGGTTGCAATCCAAGCATCACTGGCAGAAGCTTCGGAGGCCGTCGAAGCTTGATTCACATCATCTCCTCATGAGGCAGTGATGCTGCTGGTGTAGACTTCCTTTTCCCATTGGTGCCCTTGGCGAACGGAGCAGGTTCATTTGACCATTGCGCGGACTTGCAATGCAGTAGCGTGGCGAGGGCTGTCTATGTACTACTGCGCTGCACAGCGATGATAGGTATTCCGGAGAAGCCAGACAAGGTCGATGCCGCCGATGCCACAGAAGCGCTTCTCCAGACGCCCCAAGACCGGATAGACGGGTCGTACCTGGCGATCATCAACCTTGTCGGACGGATCTGCGGGGAAGATCGAGGGATTGTGGGGATCAACACAGAGCCTCTTCGGACGTGAAGGCAACCGGTAGCGTTGGTGGCCGCTGCGCCTGCTCCGCTTTAAGCTGTCCCATGTTGATGATGATGTCCGTCGGCATTCCGGAGGAGGTGAGGTCGTGAGGTGCAGTGATGCGCCTCGGCTGAATTCGGCGCCGAATTCTCCGAGCCTTACACCTCTCCCTTGTCCTCTCTCCACGTGCCAATGCCACCGCCATACGAGAGCCTCAACACCTCGCACTCGTCCCTCGCGAGCTCCATCCAGTCCGACCGCCATTATACTCGCCAAGACCACACGCGTCTCCGCCCCGAGGATGCCATCTACGGCCCGTCACCACCGCGGCATGCCCGTCCGCGCAAGAGCAGCCCACTGGGTAGGAGCGACACGATCACCGCCGCCACTGCACCACAGACCACAACCAACCATGAACGGCGTCGAAGCCGACGCGGCGGTGACGTCGGCCGCCGCCGCAAGACGACCTGGAAGAAACTCCTGTGGGTGAAGCAATCGTACCCAGATAATTACACCGACGAGGAGACCTTCCTCGACCATCTGCAGCGCAACCCCCGACTGCGGCCCTATGAATTCTGGCCGTTGGTGGCCGATAGCACGATCATCGTGCAGCACGTCTGCTCCGTGGTGATCTTCGTCTGCTGCTTCACCGGCATCTTCCAGGAGCGCATCAGTCCGCAGACCGTGGTGGGATGGGCGACGGGCGGGACGGTGGCAGGGTGGGTGCTGAGGGACTGGTGGCAGGGGATGGAGGAGGTGGAGGCGGCGAATGCGATGTCGCAGGTGGCGACTGAGACCGCCTCCACCTCCTCTGGGTCTGCAGGAGAGCCGGCTGCGGCTGTCGCGGAGGTCGGCACGCCACTGACCGTGACTCCTGCCTCATCGCGACGACCATCGGAAGCCGGACTGTCGAGAATGCATTCCCGCAATCCTAGCGCGGGATCGTTCCAGGGCACCTTACACCCCATGTCCACGATCCCCAACAGCGACCTGAACGCCATCCCCGGCATGACGACTGCCCCCCAACCCTCCCCGACCTCGTCCTATGTCCCCCCCTACAACGCGCCCGCGTCCCCGTTCTCCCCCCGCACGCAAGAGCGCCTCACGACCGCCAAGTCCGCGCTGCTGATCTACTGCTCCCTGCTCGGCCTGTCCCCGATCCTGAAGTCCCTGACCAAGTCCACCTCCTCCGACAGCATCTGGGCTCTGTCCTTCTGGCTCATGATCCTCAACGTCTTCACCTTCGACTACGGCGCGGGGCCCGGCGTCAAGTTCCCGGCCAGCCTCTCCACCAACGCGGCGTTGATGGCCAGCACGGTGCTGGCGAGCCGGTTACCCAGCACCACGCACGTCTTCAGTCTCACACTCTTCTCGATCGAGGTGTTTGGCCTGTTCCCGGTCTTCCGCCGGCACCTCCGCCACCACTCCTGGACGGGGCACCTGTACCTGACATTCTTCCTAGTGATCCTGGCAGGCGCGGGGCTGAGTCTGGTGGCTAGTGGAGGGGGCTGGGGGATGGGCATTCTTGGTGCGGTCATGGGCTGTGTGGTGGCGGGCCTGAGCATGGGCATGACGAGCTGGTGGCTGATTGGCCTGCAGCGGTACAAGAACGAGATCCGTGGGCCGTGGGACCCGGCGCGGCCGGTCATTAGGCGGGGGTGGGATTGATGGCAGATTGGCTGGAAAGGTGACAGATCTGGAATACTCTACACCCCTTCTAACTATGCCGCCTCGATCTCCTGCATTGCCCGCCACTCATGCTCCAGCATACCAAACTGAACGTCGTCCCACCATTTCCCATGGAACCACAGACAGTCCCTACTCGCGCCCTCTCGCGTGAAACCCAGCTTCTCGTACAAACGGATCGCCCCTTCGTTCCAGGCAAACGCACGAATGCCCACCCTGTGAAGACCTGCCGTAAGAAAGGCCCACTGCAATGCCCACCGGATAGCCTCACTGCCACATCCATGACCTTGATAAGCTTTGAGAATATCGATACCGATATCGGCGTGCCGGTGGTGAGCGACGTGGGGACTCAGTCGATCGAGATGGATAACGCCGATGGGGACTGGAGGGGCTGGTGTCTTCGTCGACAATGGAGTCGGGATGCAGATGATCACTCCCAGCAGGGCGTCCTCGGAGACAGACTTTAGATACGCCTTGGCTGATGCTCGGGGCTGTGGGATGAACAGGCGAGCATTCGAGTTCTGGTAGCCGAGGGGATCTTGCTGAATGGCCAGGAAGAGATCGAGGTCCTCGCTGGAGTCGGGTTCTGGGCCGCGGTAGATGAGGCGGGCGGAGTGGAAAGGAGTGGATCATGTGGCCATAATGGGCGACGGTGGGAGTTTGGGAAATACACTATTGCAAGTGTCTTCTAGGATGACTATGTTTTGGCTTGCTCGTGAGCGGAGGGAACTAGGATTGATGTAGTTCACATGGCATACGGGAGCGATCAGGGGATAGGCTCTGATGAAGCGTAATTATTACCTACATGTAGAGCTTCTCGCCTTAGCCTGCTACAGGCCGCTAGCACCTTGCATCGCAGTAGACATGCTGCCAGGTCATGTTAAGGGAAGGGCTGAGGTGGCGACGAAGGATTCTGGGGGAGTCGGCTTCGGCCTTAGGCATCACTGTCGGTGCGACGAACAACTCGACAGACACTGAGTACATGCACCCTCGATCAATCACACCTTGGTTGAGTGTGCATCTTGGCCAAACCAGACCGGCCGACATGGATACGGGTGCTGTTACACAATGGAATGTCAATCCAAGGCACCATAATGCAATCGCCTGGACCTCAGAAGGGCCGTCCTCGTCCTTGGGGCTCTCAACTTACCCTGCGCCATGGAGCTCTGAGTCTACTTGTGGTCCTGCACCCCGACACCTACTTGCGATATCGCAAAGGGTACAATTCGAGCGGACGTGGGGGCAAGGGCGCAGGAAGGCTCGGCAAATCCATCAGAGGAGCAGAGCGGGGTCCAGTGCATCTATTCAATGGACATCTTAGATTCAAGACGACGGAGGCGGACTCTCCCAAGATGTTCAGCATTGCAGACAACCCTGGGCTACTCTGAATGGACCAAGATAGGCTGCTACACGCATAGTCATCCGCGCCAGTCACAATGTTGCAATCGTTACTTCTGGCAGGCTGTGCACTTGCCCTCATATCCTACGCTTTGAGACGGCGATCCAGTGCACCCCCCCCCGGTTCACAGCTCCCTGATGGACCACCCCGGAAGCCACTCGTGGGAAACCTTCTCGACATCCCTCCCTACCACAGCTGGCTGAAGTTCCAAGAATGGCAACGCAAATACGGCCCCCTTTACCGTCTGGACCTTGCCGGCCGAACCAACATCATCGTCGGGACCGAGGACATCGCCAACGATCTCCTCCGCGAGCGAGGCGGCATCTACAGCTCGCGGGAGCAGCTTCCCATGGGCGCGCAGCTGCTCAGCGACAATCTGCGGCCCGTCCTGCTGCCGTACGGCGACACGTGGCGGCGAGTGCGGAAGCTGATGCATAACCTGACGAATGTCAATATGGCGGCTTCCTACGCGTCTCTCCAGGAGGACGAGAGCGTCCGTGCCGTTCGCGACCTGATCCGAGCTCCGCGCGAGTACGAGAAGTGGCTGCTGAGGTTCTCTGCTGGGTTGATACTGCGATTGGCGTACTCCAAGCCAGTGCGGACTGGAGAGGAGGACTACCTTCGCAGGATCATGACGGTCAATCATCACCTCGAGAGGATTGTCAGCCCGGGATCGTACCTGGTGGACACCTTTCCCATTCTCATGCGACTGCCGACTTGGCTAGCGCCGTTCAAGCGTGAGGGTGTAGCCTTGCATGCCGAAGAGCTGGATCTTTTCCGCACGCTGCTGGACGAGGGGCTTGAAGCTAGCAAGAATCAGGATCAACCAAACTTCTGCGGCAAGTGGAACGTCGAGAGGGAGAGCTACAATCTCTCAAGGGACCATGTCGCTTACGCTATAGGAACGATGTTTGAAGCGGGAGCCGGCACAACTCAGGCGTCTATGCAGAGCTTCTTGCTGGCCATGACTCTTCACGAACAAGAGTTCCGGAAGTTGCAACAGGAGCTTGATGCTGTCGTCGGAGCCGGTCGCTTACCGTGTCTCGGAGATATGTCTGCTCTGCCTCGTGTTCGGGCCGTGGCGAAAGAGGTGATGAGGTGGCGTCCAGTTACCGCCGGTGGGCTGCCGCATCAATTGACCAAGGACGACGTCTACACGATCAATGGGAAGAAGGTGTTCCTGGAGGCTGGCGCGGTGATCCACCCTGTGCAGTACGATCCTACCTTCTGTGGTCGTGAAAGGAGCTTGCTGACACCACTGACCACTGCTTATCAGATGGTCCATCCACCGTGAAGCAGAACGATATCCTGATCCGGACAATTTCCGTCCAGGCAGATGGCTCGAGCCCAGCTGGCCCACATACAAGGAGCCGTTGACGACGTACCCCAACCTGCAGAACTTCAGCGCTTTCGGCTTCGGGCGACGCATCTGTCCCGGCCAGCACATCGCCGAGCGCTCGCTGTACATCCTCATCGCCCGGATTGCGTGGTGCTGTGACATTACGCAGCAGATCGATGCCAGCGGCCAGCGCATCGTCCCGCCATCGTATGACTATGTTGCGGGATTCAACGTGCGTGCTGTCTGACAGCTCCTGTTTACCGGCACTGAGCACTGACGGTATCGCAGACGCACCCCAAGCCTTTCCCATTCGAACTGAAGGCTCGACAGGACCGCATCCAAGTGCTTGAAAAGCAGTACGAAAACATCTGGGGCAGCAGGTAGTGCTCTCTTGATACCCTGGATGCAAGCGGCGTGTCATGTCCGACACTGCTTTCCTCACGCATCGGACCCGTCACTCCTTCGGCTCATGTTGCGACGTCACACCAGCCGATTCTTGATCCCGATGCTCCGCATCACGCATCCCCTCGAACTGCTCAGCCCCAATCACGGGACGCAGCCACGGCGCCCTCCGCTTGGTGTACTGCTCGAACAGCGGCTGCACGTGCTCGAGTGCATCGTCGCCGTCGAGCACGCCAGCCTTGACGATCCTGAGCTCGGGTTTGGGGCCATACTCGATCCACATCGTGCTGCCGCAGTCGCCGCAGAAGTACAGCGTGGAAGGGATGCCGTTGTCGCCCACGATGCCGTGGGTCCTGGGAGTTCCCGACTTCAGATGGAAGGCAGCAGCGGTCGTGACGGCGCTGACGCTAAAGGTCGAGCTCGTGTACTTGCGGCATGTGGTGCAGTGGCAGATGGCCGAGCCTAGGAAGCTGTCGAGGGCTATGTGGCAGGCGCCACAAAGGCACGTGGCTGTTGGCATACTCCGTAATGGTAATCGTGTGGGTGGTTGGTGGTGGCGTTCTGTTGCCCGGTCAGCCGCCGGCACTCTGCCGAGATCCAACTTCTACATGCACCTTTATGCGCTCTCATGTATTTAGTTTTAGGTATCTTGTGATGACGCCGGATCTGGGCTCCCAATGCATATATGTAGCTGAAGACAGCACCAGCGCACCCACGGCGGTGCAAAATGGACAAGTCTTCTCAACTAGCGGCGTCTTAGGCCGCTCCTTCTCAGCCTTCCCCCATCGTCAGCGAGACACACGAAGCTTGTAAGGAGCGTGGGCCGGACCATGGGCGGAGCCTCGTCCTTATTCTTGAACGGCGGACTTCGAGGTCAACCGGCGCATACCTAGGCACGCATTTGTCAAGAACGGGGAAGACTACTGTCCCATTTGCCTGACAAGATCACGCTACGTGAGTGATGTACACGGCCTTGTGCCCTGCTGGCAGCACTGCAGGCCGTGCTCTCACAGCACATTCGCCGGCGACTACATGAGACGATGAATGAAGGCCTTGAACTCCACGAAGTCAGACGACGGGGCGTTTCCTGGTGAGCGGAATCATGCGAGAGTACTCCTTACAATGCCAATTGCTTTGAGACGAAGGGAGATCAAGCCTTTGGAAACGAGCCTACTTCGAGCATTCGACACCGGTTTACATCTGCAAATATCTCATGATAGCCCCACGTCCAGTGCGAACCTGACTTGGGATCTCGCGCAGAACCCGAACAATTGCTTGATCATGAGGTTGGCTACACTGTTAGATCGGACCAAAGTATAGTCAGGCTTGACGATCTGAGTACACTCACCTCACACACGATGGAAAGCCACGGGAATCTCTAATACCACAGAGCGGCCCAAGCGGAAGACTTATTCCCACACCTCAGCACCGGTATCCGGCATGCCCAACTCCCAAGCGTTCTTGGTCTTGTGGTGCTCGCCACGCTCGATGAATCCGCCGACAGCCTTCTGCGCTTCGGCCGTGTGCGCGAGCTTCCCCAGCCGCTGCATGTCCTTCTGCATGCTGCCCTGGCCATCCAAGCACTCTCGCACTCCCTGTTTGGTCCCCTCGATGCCGCCTCTCGGGAATGTTGCGATCCGGGTCGCCAATGCGTCGACGAATTCCCGGAGATGGCTTACGTCGTCGGTCGCGCGATTCACCAGCCCCAACCTCTCAGCTTCCCTGTGCGCCACGGCACGAGCAGAGAGCAGGAACTCCATTGCCCGTCCCGGCCCAAGGATCTTGGTTACGGCCTGCAGGCCTCCGCCATGTACGATGCCGCCGGCGACTTCCGGGATGCCGAATCGAGCCCCTGGGCCCGCGAACCGCATGTCCATGTTAACCGCGAACTCGACCCCGCCGCCAACGGCCAAGCCGTTGACTTCCGCGATGAAGATGGTCGGGAGGACGGTGAACAAGTGCAAAACGCCGCCGAGCAGATGCAGGAGATGCATGGCCTCGTCCTTGTTCTTTGGTGGATACTGCGCACTGACGATGTGCAGGTCAAGGTGAGAGATCCAGATGTCCGGGTCGGCACTGGAGACCACTAGGACTTTGGGCGCGGTCTCGGGCGACTGTCGTAGCGACCCGAGGTAGGCGTGGAGTTCGGTGAGGAACTCGCCGTTTACCAGGTTCAGAGGTGGCTGGCAGACTGTGAGGCGAGAAGCATGCTTGCTGTCCAGGATTGGGCCAATGCTGAATGTCATGTACGCTGATTCTGCCATTGCCAATGATCACGGTCGATGCTATACTCGGTCTGCTCGCCAAAGGAGCTCTTATGTTGGCGTACTTCGCCAGGATGACTGATCAGGACTTGGATATGTTGACCGAACATGTCGAGATCGCTCCGTCGGACACTGGAATGATGACCAATGTGCGCCGTGATCAATGCTGCAAGACACGAATTGTTGCTGGCCATAGCCGTTGCTGATGACGGTCGGCTCTGATTGTTCTCCGACCTCATGGCCTCCGGCTCATATGATCTATGTCGCGAGCTTCCTACATTTGAATGCTGCAGACTCGATGTCGAGGATGTACCAGCCTGCCACTGCAAGTGAGGGTCTATGTATCAAATATCACAGTAGTACGTACCGTGTTATTATGCATGAGGTTGGGATTGGCGATATGGCTGGATTGAACGATAGCCCATACGTTGTGCCGGACTGTGGAGGAGCATTGACGGCGGCCGACGACGATCTGTCATTGATGTGGGACAGGCCGACGGTCTCTGGACACCACTAGAGACGGTCTTGGTCCATGGCGGTCGCAATGGAGGCTTTGCGGCTTCGATCACAAGCTACCTAGGTAGGTACCTAGGTACCCCTCGCTGCAGCCAACCCAAGCGTCATAGTACTTTGCATCCTTCCAACGAAACCGCATGCTTACAATCCTGCTAAGCTATTGCTTTTAATGCTTATTTTCTTGCCTCGTGTACCTGAGCTTGTGCCACTCCTGTGAAATGCTCCTGCTACAACATATGCAATCGCCAATTTGGAAGAAAGCTGAAGCGGGGAACGGCACTGATCATGAGCCAGCCAGATCCATTCAGCTTGAACGACGACGCCCGCAGGTACGATGAGAAGGGTGAAGGCAGTGCCAGTAGCTCTGAGCCGTCTCCTGTTGAGCCTGGATTTGCGAGGGATGGCCCACCTACCCCCAAACCTAATGGTGCGACCACAAGTGCACATGCATCTGAAAGTCCACATATCCGTACAGTCGAGCGCGTCCCGACTGTAAGCTTCGAAGACCGTGGCACTGCATCTCATAAGGTCGACGCCGCAGCTGGGGTCAGCGACGAAGAACCGGTCAGCGACACGAAGCTTCACACCCTTCTCGACAAGGTGAGCAATGTCGCAGGTGAGGGCCTCACAAACACAGTCAAGGCCGCAGCGCACCGCTTCCACCTCGAGAGCGTCCAGGCATCCGGTGTAACCAAACTGCTCCATCCCACGACTGCACGGATGCGGGTGCGCATCAACGAAAGCAAGCGGCCGGTGGACGATGATGACTCGGACCGGAACCAGCGTCTCGATGAGATGGCCGTGCTGTGGCGGGCGCGGGACCAGCGCAAAGGCCGCGGCTCCATTGCGGTGCCATTGCTGCAATCGCAGAGCCAGCTGCAGCGACCACGGACGCCAGGCCGGGGAAAGCAACTCTTCAGCAACATCTGGCGGATGTTCAGGACCTTCCCCTACTGGGACATGGCCTTCTGGAGCGGGTGGGCGTATTCCATCGGCTCTGCGCTGTTTGTCATCGACGGCGCGTTCGCTTGGGGTCCTCTCGTTGTCCCTGGTGGCGAATTCGAAGGCGAGGCGGAATACGGCGTGCCCCTGTGCTTCTTCTTCGGCGCTCTCTTCTACCAGCTTGGAGCCGTCGTCGCGTACCTAGAAGCAGTGAACGCGGGCTCCTTCCACGGCTCGGCGATGCGTAGACTGCTCGAAGGGCATGAGAAGGAAGACAAGGAGATGCTGGACGAGAAGCTGCACGACTTCGTCTATCATATGGTTCCGCACCGCCGCGATAAGGTCGCGGACGAGGAGAAGGCGGCCGAGCCCGCCCCGAAAGGTACGTCGGCTCCTAGGCGCGGCGGCGTAGATCTAGGTGAAGCGGAGGAGAAAGAAGGCACGTCCTCCGAGTACCTGACGTGGCGATGGTACCCCACCTGGCATGCTCTGAAAAACCACCATGCCTATGAGATCGGCTATCTCGCTTGCGCTATCCAGCTCTTCGGTGTGACACTGTATGGCATCACTTCGATCGTGATCCTCCCCGGTATCCTGGATTCCTTGAATGCGTGGCAAACGAACGCTGCGTACTGGATCCCGCAAATGGTCGCCGCGGCCTGCTTCTTGACCGCCAGCATCATGTTCACGTTCGAGACCCAGGAGAAGTGGTGGAAGCCAGAGCCAGCGGTGTTGGGTTGGTGGATCGGTGTCTGGTCGACTGTGGGATCCGTGGGCTTCGAGTACGTTGAGATCATGCCTTGTCGCCGTGGGAGTACTGATCACAGCACTTGTAGGCTTTGCGCAGCTTTCGGCCCAGCTTCAGCGGACAAGACTTGGTGTGCGTACCAGAGCTCACTGTCGAGTCTGTGGGGATCCGCTGCGTATCTAATTGGCAGTATGCTGCAGTGGTATGAGGCCGTGAACAAGCATCCCATGCAGGAGCTCCTCAGCGAGCCTGGCGAGATGAAGACGTGGCAGATCCATCCGATATGACCAAGGGTAGATCGACGCCCCTTCTATGGTCCTGGACCTTGCAGCATTGTATCGGCTTGCCTTGCATTATGATGTTCGCCTGTGTATGTCCTCGACTGGCATTACCGGAGGCCTGAAGCCTGCATCATCGAAGTCATTGACTGCCTGGGACTGGGCAGCTCATCGACCTTGACTTGGGACGACTGACTGAGAAGGTACTCCTAATGAGCTGTAAGATTGTGCCCGATCACGAGAGAGGGTACTCAGGTACCAAGCTGGAGCAGCGGATGCAGCTGCACAGTCAGCTCGCCCCGTGAGACTTACACGCCACCACATGCTACATTTGACGAGTACCTCCACCGGATGAAACAGGCGCTTGGCCTTGCTCTACCCTGTGTAGCACAGCTCAGGATCCGATCAAGAGCAGCATAGGGTACCGAGACAGGTCCGCAGCTGCATGATGGTAACCGCGAACGAAGCTCACGTAAGCTTGCCTAGGTGAGGAACTGCATCGAGCAATCCTAATGAGCGGGCGGCCGACCGAAACGCGATCGTAACGCATTGCAAGCTGCGATCGACACGTGGCTGTCTGTTGTAAGACATCCTGCACGGTGGCGAGCTGAGCGTGCACTCCTCTGACCGGATCGCCACGGCGACCCGTGGTGTGATGGGCTCCGGAAGACCTATAAAGCTCGATTAGACGAAGAGTCCGGACGAGATGCCGCCCCACAGCAGCACTGTTCACACACTCAGTCCAGACAAGCCAAGTACCCGCGCCCCTACCTCATTCCGGCCCTTCTACCCACAATGTCGACCGGCAAAGTCACCGTCAAGTTCACCGACGACCAGACGGGCAAGAACGCCAACATCGACGTCAACCCCAACGGCCACAGCCAGTCCGTCGCGAGCCTCGTCGCCGGTACGGCACTCGCCACCAATGGCTACGTGAACGCCGTCGAGCTCGACGGCAACTTCACCAACATCGTCTGCGTGGTGAAGAACAAGAACCAGCAGATCGGCAAGGCGACCGGGAACGCGGATAATGTGGCCCGCTTTGCGAGGACGTCGATCCAGGATATGACGATTGAGACCACGAAGCTTGCGTGAAGGGGTGCCCAGACAAGCACAATGCAGACTTGGTCCGGTATATACGCCTCTGCAGAGGTCGTCACTAGCTCTATAGTCTATCAGCATGTTCGACCACGGCCTTGGCGCCTGTAGCCAATTGTGAACCCTTCTTCGAACGCCTCGCTAGTGTGCCAAATTCCATAGTAGACCGCGTCCGGAAAACCGGCGCTTTGCACATCGACAAGCCGCTGCAGGACAGATCAAAACGGCAGATCCATGTCCTCTGCTCTCTCCTCCTTGCCTTTGCCGCCTGCCGCCGCGCCTGCTCCACCGCTCAAGACCTCCTGTATGAACGCCACCAAAGCAGCGACATACTGCTTCTGGCTGCTGGGCAAGAAGTGCCCGCCGGGATGATACACCACCCTCGACACTTTCCCGTCCAAGCCACCCATGCCACCCACGCATGCCTCGACCAATCGCAATGACCGCTCCTCAGAGACGACTGTGTCCACGGAGCCCAGGAAATGCAGCATCGGCGTGGTGATCTTGGGGTCGTAGAAGGCTTGGTAGAGGGGATTGGTGGCGGCCCCGAACCCGGAGTACGAGACGGCGAACTTGAGCGGCGGATGCGCTACTTCCTCAATGTACCCAGTATCCCGCACGAAAGAGTCCGGATACCGCATTCCACCTTTCGCCTGCGCGCGCTCAAACGCTTCCCGTCGCCCGTCTTCCAGCAGCGACGCGACCATCCCGGCCGCCGCTCCTCCTTGCGAGAAGCCAAGTACGCCGTCAAAGGGTCCCTGATCCTGGAGTACACTGGCGATGCGCTCGAAGCCGCGATCCATGCCCTCGTAGGTGAAGGGTTCAGCGTCGCCTTTCCGTCGCCACCAGCCGAAGGACTCCGACTCGGGTCGGTCGTCGGTCTTCGTATCGGATGTGGTGGCGCCGGAGACTGATACTACGACATCGTCTGGATCTAGTCGGATGGGAGCGGTCGGGTAGGCGAGTTCGAGGCCGCCGGGGTACTCTGCCAGGTGGCCGGGTTTGGGGTCGGCCGGGAAGTGTTTCTCCAGACTCTTCTTGAGAGCCTTGGTCTTGATCTCAAAAAGGTGGCCAGATTGCGTGAAGCCGTGGAGCATCAGTATCCGTAATTTGCGGTCACCAGCTGCTCCATTTGTTGTGGCCATGGCTCGAGCAAAGTAGCGTATGTTGAGGTTGCGATGACGGGCCAGTGAGGGTGAGCTTCGGGTGCAGAGGTTATATAGCGTGTTGCTCACGGCGATGCATGACATAAAGAAGGGTAAGACTACGTCTACATACGCATCGGTGTTGTGTCATCGTGTTGAAGTCGCCTCATGTAATAGTCCCGATCTCATCTCGAGACGATTGCCAAGCCACACTTCCGCCGGCGCCGCAACACCTGTCCTCCGCATGCCCTCCACTTGACCTACCATTAACATCGAACAAACCAACACGACAACTCATAGCCACTTCTGCAGCGGACTCCAACCGAACACACAATTGCCGCTCGAGCAGTCCCACATTCGGCATCTCACAAGAAGCGCAAAGATGGAGCAGACCAAGGAACTCCTCGAGATGCCCCGCGCCTTCCTGAAGGACGGCCGGCAATTCATCACCCGGTGTAGCAAGCGTACGTCCCGCCACCTGCTTCCGGAGTAGAGGAGCATTCGGAGAGAACATTCGATATCGAAGGACGCTCAGCGGGAAGCGAGCGCAGCTCAGCCGGGGGGACCACTTCAGTGCTTTCCCGACCACGGCGCTCGTCTGCGCGTTGTCGATCTTGGGCCCCAGGAGGTCGTCACAGGCTTGTAAATCAGCTGACATGTCACGCACAGCCGACCGTCGCGAGTTCCTGCGCATCAGCCAGGCGGTGGGAATGGGTTTCCTAATTATGGGCGTGATAGGATACGTCGTCAAGCTGAGTAAGTCCCCACGGGTGCGATGGGAGGCAATATGGTGGGCGGCATCGAACGTGCCCGAAGAGGTGGCAATCAGCACGGCATCTGCAGGATCTCAGATCTATACGGGGCGTCAGGAGCAGAGAGATATGAACGGAGTCAAGGTGAGGGAAATTGTGATTGGCACATGTACTAACGAGAGCCCTAGTACATATCCCGGTGAACAACATCCTGGTCGGCGGAGCATGAACGCCTACAGCCGGCCTGGGTTGGATAGACACAGCCTGAGCACGAGGCAGCTCGTAGCCTCACATTACGGCCAAGTCGCGAAGCTCAAAAGCAACAGTGCTAAGGCGATGGCACCTGCGGTATCCGGCTGCTCAGCGAGGCGTTCAGGGCGTCCAAAATCAAACACACGGCCGCGGGGGTCATGCAGTCCATGTTGTACGACGACTCGCAAGCACATCTCGCTCCAACTGTGCCGAGACGTGTGTGCCCGGTCCCAGAACTCCGACCATCATCGTCTATCGTCAAGCCCCGTGGCATACCATTCGTGGTGCCAGTTGCAGGCAGCGTATGCAGCTGCGTCGGCGACTCATCCCAATGCGCCTCCGATCGGGAACATGCCGAATGGCCCACCACCCCCATACCCATGCACGCTCGCATTCCCGCCTTCTGCTACACCGCCGCCACCATCACCATCCTCACCCTCATCCTCATCGGTGAGTCATTCCTCCCCCTCCCCCTCCCCCGCACCCCACAGATTCCCCAGCCCCATGCGGTCCCGCAACCGCGTCCGCCGCGCCCCGGGCTGATTCCGGCTCTCATTCCCATAGAACCGCGCGTCGTGCCGCAGCTGCGCCGTGACGCGCGCGCCCATCGGCGTACTCCCCAACGACTCCGCCTTGCCCATCGTCTCCCCGCTCGCGCCCGAGAACCCGTCCTCGTCGCCGCCCACCTCGTCGCTCTCCGCGCCGTCGTTCCAGCTGTGCACCGTGCACGTCCCCAGCCCGTGGTCCCAGCCGTTCCAGCTCGTCGCCGCGATAACGGGCGCGGTGGGGTGCCAGCTGCAGTCGCGCACGATCGTCTTCCACACCCCGCCGCGGCCGTGGTAGTCGTAGCGGTCGACGAACTGCTCGTCGCTGACGGGCCGGCTGTTCTTGGTCGCGGCGAGGACGTTGATCGGCGTGCCCGCGGGCGTGCCGTCGAGGTTCCACACGTAGAT